>JACEFZ010027838.1:220000-269904 GCA_014155875.1 Cepaea nemoralis | reverse complement strand
CAATCACACCCTTTGTTTATCACCATGCACACATTATATCTACACCACCACCAATACCCATGAGTATAACGCCCCATAACCCTCTTCATCACTACGCACACATTATATCTACACCACCACCATATACCCATGAGTAGAAACCACGACCCATCACCCCCCTTTTGTTTTCACCTGCACATTTGTCTACCCCAAACATTATAACCCCCCTCCCTATCCGTACCCTCTCTTTAAATACTACCACTCATCTCACAACCTCGCTTTCCAGAACATTTACCTTAATTACTTCCCCACCAGGAGCCCCAAAAATTTGTTCCCACGAAAAAAATTTCCCACACGCCGTTTCACCCCGCCCAAAAAAATATTTCCTTCAGCCTCCAGGCTGGAGCCGAGCGAATTTTCCCCATATTTTCTTCATAAACCCTTCAGCCTTCAGCCTCCAAAATATCATGGGGTGGAGAACGTCCTCTATACTCACGTATCTGGCAACCCTAGTCAGCCCAGCACAGATGGCTTCCTGTGCGCTGATATCACAGTTTAGGAGGTCAGATGACCAGTTAAATAAGAGCGCTAGCTCTTAAATTTCCCGGTGTGTGACGCTGAGGTGTATTAAATTTATACTCAGTAGAGTGATCCATACTACCAGGCGGGTTTTAGACAAAACAGATCAACAATAGATCAGATATTTATCTTACGACAAATAGCCGAGAAAAATTGGGAATATAAAAGAGATCTCCATAAACATTTTTGTGGATTTTAAAAGGCTTATGATAGTGTCCATAGGAATAGTCTATGGAATGCTATGCAGGAATTTGGAATACCAAGGAAGTTAATCAACATGACCAGACTATGCATGGAAGATACTTATAATATAGTAACATATAAAGGCAGGAAATCAGACCCCTTCCAAATAACATCTGGCTTGAAACAGGGTGATGCACTATCGCCGCTACTCTTCAATCTGGCTCTAGAGAAAGTTGTAAGGAAGGTAAAGGAGGAATGTGATATTGGAGGAACATCCAAGCTGCTTGGTTATGCAGATGATATAGATATTATAGGGCAAAGTGAACAAAAGACATTGGAAATATTGACTCACTTAAAGGAAAAAGCCCAACAGATGGGCTGGTTATCAACCAAGATAAGACAGAATATATGGTAATTTCAAGAGACGGAATGGCTAAAAACTCTGGCCACATACAAATAGATAATATGACCATTAAAAGAACGGAAACATACAAATACCTGGGTACAATCTTCAACTGCTCCAACATCATAAGGGAAGAAATACAAACTAGAATCAATTCTGGAAATAAGATATACTATGCACTACAACATCTACTAAAATCAAAGGCGCTATCTCGTAACACCAAAATCACAATATACAAAACACTGATCAGACCAGTTGTGCTGTATGGCTCTGAAACCTGGAGTACAACGAAAGGAGACGAAGCCTTGTTACAAACCTTTGAGAACAAATTTTAAGACGCATCTTTGGACCCATTAGGGATACACAAAGTGGAGAGTGGAAAAGAAGAAGTAACAAAGACATTTATGATCTGTTTAAGTCCCCGCTAATCACTGGTATCATGAAGGCTAATAGACTACAATGGCTGGGGCATATAGAAAGAATGGAAGATAATAGGGAAACAAAACTCGCTTACACTCAGGAAATAAATGACCGTAGACCCCGAGGTAGACCAAGAAGACGGTGGAGAGATAATATATATACAGACCTACAAGCACTTGGAATCAACGACTGGCAAGAGAAGGTCAACCAGAGAGACGAATGGAGACGGATTGTATCTGCAGCAAAGAACCTCAATGGCTCGGAACGCTGAAGAAGAAGAGCTGACCCATGACTCTGTGATCGTATGAGAGGGGAAACATGACTTCCCACGCTTGTCGGCATGGCACATGATGATGACGTTAGCTTTGCTCAACTCATTCATTCAGTAGCACGCCCCTTGCAGAACCTCTCCCCATAACAACCTTCCGGAAAACCTCTCGATCATAAGCAAGATGTCCCGCGTCTGATACACCCATCTGGAGATCATCCGCCACATCCTGCACCCATCTTCTCTTTGGCCTTCCTCTTTTCTCTTCCCAGGCATATACCCCTCCATGATTGTTCTCTCCAACTTCGGTGACATTTCAAGTGGAAAAATATTTCAATTTTCTTTGTTTTGTCGTCTTTAATAGCCAATCTTCTTCAATATTCAGCTCTTTAAGTATGGGTGCATTTGTTCTTTCTTTACCCAAAGATATTCTTAGAACTCGTCTATAACATTACTATCATGGGATTGTTTTCGTTTGATAGAATTGTTTCCAATAGTCGTCATTTGCCTGTAAAAAAAAACTCTCAAACTTCATTCCCCAGGCCTTGTAATGAATTATACTGTGTTGTAATTTTAGCTTTCTTTCGTTTTGTATTGCAGTGCAAGTCAACGCCTACCAAGGTACTGGGTTCTTCTATGAAGCTCCTTTGGTAGTCATGTTTATTATGTAGCGACATATAGGATTATGGTGTATGTTTGGCAGCAATATTTAAAGAATTTTGTGGGAGATATTTTTCAGTGTGGTATTTTTTTGAGAATATCTTCCAATTTGTCTCGAAAAAGACTGGTTTTTTCATTAATTTATTAAATGTACAATTCTCCTGATTAGTTATTATAATTTTTTTTAATGGAAAGATGATCAGAGTTCGCACCCTCCAATATTTCCCATTTTGCTTAGGTCAGATCACTAAGTTAACAACCACAACCACACACAAATGATAAAACCCATTCGATGATTAAACCCCTTTATTCATCAATACTTTAGCAGTTAATCTTTACATGAAACATCAAACAAAGAATTTCAAAACCAGAATGAAAATTCATACTGGTGAATATATTTCAATATAACATATTTACTTTTACATTTTTTCAAGATTTTTTGACAAATTTTTTACTTATACCAGTCTCAGGTTATTTTAATGTATGTTCTGTTCAGCACGAGAGTCTTTTCCCGACAGCTGATTCACTGGGTAACGTTGTCAATAACATTCACTGAAACGTTGTCTTACTTCAAAACATGTTTTCATTCAGACACATTTAAGTGAGAATTATAAAAAATAAGCTTATATATTATTATATAATTATAATGGAAACAAAAATATGAGAGAAATAGCAGAGAAATGTGATGAGAAAACATCCATGAACAGTTTTAACTCCATTTATATTTTGGAAGTTACACAATACAATACACACATACAAGCTATAAAGCTAAAATCGGAGACTAATGTTTACCAGGACATGGAAAATAACTTTATCTTTATCTTTATCTTACAACTCACATCACACTAGTAAATAATCACATTAACTAGAAAATTTTAAATGCACACAAATGAACACAGTTTACAAACTCTTTCAGACAGCTGATTGTATTCCCCCCGTAGTTTTTAGTTTGTTGTGTTGATTTTGAATTCAATATTTTAAGTTTTCTACTTAAATCAACACCCAAAAGAATCTATTGTGGAATTCATCAGCGTAATTTGCATTCCAAATCATGAGCATATGGAGTTTTTTTGAATTTAGCAGCGTAATTTTTTTTTCTAAATCACTAGCATATGAATTCATTACAGAATTTAAAATGTGACTTCTTCTTATCATATCACAATCAGATGATTTCATTTTGGATGTCATCAGCTAAATTGGTGCTCATAATCAATTGAACCTACTTTCGATTTCACGAGTCTAATTTCATGATCAAAATCAGAAATAAAAGAATCTAATCAAAATGACAAAGCCTCATTTCACGATCTATATTCTGAGCATATGTAAACATTTTAGATTTCAATTGCTTAATTTTTTTTTGTAAATAATGCTGATAGACCTTGTTTATCAATAGCTCGAACTGTAGGATTTCTTATGTAAGTACGTCTTGCTAACTCTGTTGATCTGACTTTCATGGTAGCAGACGTAGCTGTAGAATTGTGACACCTCACATTACTGTTATGTACTTTGGGTGTGTTTTTGGTTGTGATTGTACTTTAGTTAATTTTTCTTATTGAGTAGCTTTGGGTTTCCCGTCCCAGAATGACACAACAACGGGCTGCAGATTTTCAGTCTGGATTTTAGACTGGAAGCTGGACTAATGCTAATTTTTCCATATTTTCTTAAAGGTATCTTCTTAATTCTATATGACCTAGTAATAGGGTTTGGTATTCACCTTCAAAATCAGTGTTCTTAAATCTCAACACATTCTTGGTTGAGATTAGTGCACTTGCAGAAGAAATATTTTGAATACTGTCCCCTGGATCTCTACTGACCAGGAGTATCTTTATGGTCTCTATATCCACATCACTATCATCATCTGTGAACAAAGGAACAGATCAAATAACATAAATCAACACTTATAATTGGAAGCTGAATAATTCTTCAACTAAAAGCAAAAACTATAAATAAGACAAAATATAACGCCAAGATCTATGTATTATAGCAAGTAGACAAAGAGCTATGAATCAGCAATGGGAAAAATCCCATTATATTTCTGAATAAAAGTGCTAGGATTCAATTTCTCTGTTACAGTAATCAAAAAAACAAAAATATAAGTTATTTCATTCATTCAGTAGCGTGTCCTTTGCAGAACCTCGCTCCCATCACAATCCCCTAACAACCTTCCAGAAAAATTCTCGATCACAAGCAAGATGTCCCTCATATGATACACCCATCAGGGGATCGTTCATCACATCCTCCCCATCTTTCTTTGGCCTTCCCATTTCTCTCTTCCCAGCATATACCCCTACATTATTGTTCTCTCCAAACTTTCATGACACTTCAAGTGACCAAAATATTTAAATTATCTTGTTTTTTCGTCTTTAATAGCCAAAAATTCTTTAATATTCAGCTCTTGAAGTATGGATGCATTGTTCTTTTTTTATCAACATATTCTTAGAACCCGTCTATAACATTTATCATCAAGGCATGTATGCGCTGTTCAGCTTGTTTGGTAAGTGTCCCGGTCTCACTGGCGTATGTTGCAATGGGGAAAAATGCATGCTCTTAAAATCTAAATTTTGTAGTTCTATATGTCCCATCCAAAAATTTTTTCAATTTCTTTATCCCCGAAGATCAATACCAACACCATATACCCATGAGTATAACGACCCATCACACCCTTTGTTTATCACCATGCACACATTATATCTACACCACCACCATATACCCATGAGTATAACGACCCATCACACCCTTCTTCATCACTACGCACACATTATATCTACACCACCACCATATACCCATGAGTAGAAACCACGACCCATCACACCCTTTGTTTATCACCATGCACATTATGTCTACACCAACATATATAACACCCCTCCCTCATCCGTACCCTCTCTTTAAATACTACCACTCATCTCACAACCTCGCTTTCCAGAACATTTACCTTAATTACTTCCCCACCAGGCAGCCCCAAAAATTTCGTTCCCACGAAAAAAATTTCCCACACGCCGTTTCACCCCGCCCAAAAAAATATTTCCTTCAGCCTCCAGGCTGGAGCCGAGTCGACATTTTCCCCATATTTTCTTCATAAACCCTTTCAGCCTTCAGCCTCCAAAATATCATGTGGGTGGAGAACGTCCTCTACTACTCACGTATCTGGCAACCCTAGTCATGACCAGACACAGATGGCTTCCTGTGCGCTGATATCACAGTTTAGGAGGTCAGCATGACCAGTTCAATAAGAGCGCTAGCTCTTAAACTTCCGGTGTGCTGACGCTGAGGTAGTATTGAATTATACTACAGTAGAGCTGATCCATACTACCAGGCGGGTTTTAGACAAAACAGATCAACAATAGATCAGATATTTATCTTACCACAAATAGCCGAGAAACATTAAGAGTATAAAAGAGATCTCCATAACATTTTTGTGGATTTTTAAAAGGCTTATGATAGTGTCCATAGGAATAGTCTATGGAATGCTATTCGGAAATTTGGAATACCAAGGAAGTTAATCAACATGACGAGACTATGCATGGAAGATACTTATAATATAGTAACATATAAAGGCAGGAAATCAGACCCTTTCCAAATAACATCTGGCTTGAAACAGGGTGATGCAATATCGCCGCTACTTTTCAATCTGGCTCTAGAGAAAGTTGTAAGGAAGGTAAACGAGGAATGTGATATTGGAGGAATATCCAAGCTGCTTGGTTATGCAGATGATATAGATATTATTGGGGAAAATGAAAAAAAGACATTGGAAATATTGACTCACTTAAAGGGAAACGCCCAACAGATGGGGCTGGTTATCAACCAAGATAAGACAGAATATATGGTAGTTTCAAGAGAAGGAATGGCTAAAACCTCTGGCCACATACAAATAGATAATATGACCATTAAAAGAACGGAAACATATAAATACCTGGGTACAATCTTCAACTGCTCTAATATCATAAGGGAAGAAATACAAACTAGAATCAGTACTGGAAATAAGATATACTATGCACTACAACATCTACTAAAATCAAAGGCGCTATCTCGTAACACCAATATCACACTATACAAAAGACTGATCAGACCAGTTGTGCTGTATGGCTCTGAAACCTGGAGTACCACGAAAGGAGACGAAGCCTTGTTACAAACCTTTGAGAACAAAGTTGTAAGACGCATCTTTGGACACATTAGGGATACACAAAGTGGAGAATGGAAAAGAAGAAGTAACAAAGACATTTATGATCTGTTTAAGTCCCCGCTAATCACTGGTATCATAAAGGCTAATAGACTACAATGGCATGGGCATATAGAAAGAATGGAAGATAATAGGGAAACAAAACTCGCTTACACTCAGGACATAAATGGCCATAGACACCGAGGTAGACCAAGAAGACGATGGAGAGATAATATATATACAGACCTACAAGCACTTGGAATCAACGACTGGCAAGAGAGGGTCAACCAGAGAGACGAATGGGGACGGATTGTATCTGCAGCAAAGAACCTCAATGGCTCGGAACGCTGAAGAAGAAGAGCTGATCCATGACTCTGTGATCGTATGAGATGGGAAACATGACTTCCCACGCTTGTCGGCATGGCACATGATGATGACGTTAGCTTTGCTCAACTCATTCATTCAGTAGCACGCCCCTTGCAGAACCTCTCCCCCATAACAACCTTCCGGAAAACCTCTCGATCATAAGCAAGATGTCCCGCGTCTGATACACCCATCTGGAGATCATCCGCCACATCCTGCACCCATCTTCTCTTTGGCCTTCCTCTTCTTCTCTTCCCAGGCATATACCCCTCCATGATTGTTCTCTCCAAACTTCGGTGACATTTCAAGTGGCCAAAATATTTCAATTTTCTTTGTTTTGTCGTCTTTAATAGCCAATCTTCTTCAATATTCAGCTCTTTAAGTATGGGTGCATTTGTTCTTTACTTTACCCAAGATATTCTTAGAACTCGTCTATAACATTACTATCATGGGGATTGATTTCGTTTGATAGAATTGTTTCCAATAGTCGTCATTTGCCTGTAAAAAAAAACTCTCAAACTTCATTCCCCATGGCCTTGTAATGAATTATACTGTGTTGTAATTTTAGCTTTCTTTCGTCTTGTATTGCAGTGCAAGTCAACGCCTACCAAGGTACTGGGTTCTTCTATGAAGCTCCTTTGGTAGTCATGATTATTATGTAGCGACATATAGGATTATGGTGTATGTTTGGCAGCAATACTTAAGAATTTTGTGGGAGATATTTTTCAGTGTGGTATTTTTGTGAGAATATCTTCCAATTTGTCTCGAAAAAGACTGGTTTTTCATTAATTTTATTAAATGTACAATTCTCCTGATTAGTTATTATAATTTTATTTAATGGAAAGATGATCAGAGTTCGCACCCTCCAATATTTCCCATTTTGCTTAGGTCAGATCACTAAGTTAACAACCACAACCACACACAAATGATAAAACCCATTCGATGATTAACCTCTTTATTCATCAATACTTTAGCAGTTAATCTTTACATGAAACATCAAACAAAGAATTTCAAAACCAGAATGAAAATTCATACTGGTGAATATATTTCAATATAACATATTTACTTTTACATTTTTTCAAGATTTCTTGACAAATTGTTTACTTATACCAGTCTCAGGTTATTTTTAATGTATGTTCTGTTCAGCACGAGAGTCTTTTCCTGACAGCTTGATTCACTGGGTAACGTTGTCAATAACATTCACTGAAACGTTGTCTTACTTCAAAACATGTTTTCATTCAGACACATTTAAAGTGAGAATTATAAATATAAGCTTATATATTATTATATAATTATAATGGAAACAAAAATATGAGAGAAATAGCAGAGAAATGTGATGAGAAAACATCCATGAACAGTTTTAACTCCATTCATATTATGGAAGTTACACAATACAATACACACATACAAGCTATAAAGCTTAAAATCGGAGACTAATGTTTACCAGGACATGGAAAATAACTTTATCTTTATCTTTATCTTACAACTCACATCACACTAGTAAATAATCACATTAACTAGAAATTATAAATGCACACAAATGAACACAGTTTACACAACTCTTTCAGACAGCTGATTGTATTCCCCCCGTAGTCTTTTAGTTTGTTGTGTTGATTTTGAATTCAATATTTTAAGTTTTCTACTTAAATCAACACCAAATGAATCTATTGTGGAATTCATCAGCGTAATTTGCATTCCTAAATCATGAGCATATGGAGTTATTTTTGAATTTAGCAGCGTAATTTTCTTTTCTAAATCACTAGCATATGAATTCATTACAGAATTTAAAATGTGACTTCTTCTTATCATATCACAATCAGATGATTTCATTTTGGATGTCATCAGCTTAAATTGGTGCTCATAATCAATTGAACCTACTTTCGATTTCACGAGTCTAATTTCATGATCAAAATCAGAAATAAATGAATCTAAATCAAAATGACAAAGCCTCATTTCACGATCTATATTCTGAGCATATGTAAACATTTTAGATTTCAATTGCTTAATTTTTTTATGTAAATAATGCTGATATGAACCTTGTTTATCAATAGCTCGAACTGTAGGATTTCTTATGTAAGTACGTCTTGCTAACTCTGTTGATCTGACTTTCATGGTAGCAGACGTAGCTGTAGAATTGTGACACCTCACATTACTGTTATGTACTTGGGTGTGTTTAGGTTGTGATTGTACTTTAGTTAATTTTTTCTTATTGAGTAGCTTTGGTTCCTGTCCTAGAATGACACAACAACGGGCTGCAGAATTTTCAGTCTGTGATTTTAGACTGGAAGCTGGACTAATGCTAATTTTTCCATATTTTCTTAAAGGTATCTTCTTAATTCTATATGACCTAGTAATAGGATTTGGTATATCACCTTCAAAATCAGTGTTCTTAAATCTCAACACATTCTTGGTTGAGATTAGTGCACTTGCAGAAGAAATATTTTGAATACTGTCCCCTGGCATCTCTACTGACCAGGCAGTATCTGTGATGGTCTCTATATCCACATCACTATCATCATCTGTGAACAAAGGAACAGATCAAATAACATAAATCAACACTTATAATTGGAAGCTGAATAATTCTTCAACTAAAAGCAACAACTATAAATAAGACAAAATATAACGCCAAGATCTATGTATTATAGCAAGTAGACAAAGAGCTATGAATCAGCAATAGGAATAATCCCATTATATTTCTGAATAAAAGTGCTAGGATTCAATTTCTCTGTTACAGTAATCAAAAACACAAAAATATAAGTTATTTCATTCATTCAGTAGCGTGTCCTTTGCAGAACCTCGCTCCCATCACAATCCCATAACAACCTTCCAGAAAACTTCTCGATCACAAGCAAGATGTCCCTCATATGATACACCCATCAGGAGATCGTTCATCACATCCTCTACCCATCTTCTCTTTGGCCTTCCTATTTCTCTCTTCCCAGGCATATACCCCTACATTATTGTTCTCTCCAAACTTTCATGACACTTCAAGTGACCAAAATATTTAAATTATCTTTGTTTTATCGTCTTTAATAGCCAACCTTCTTCAATATTCAGCTCTTGAAGTATGGATGCATTTGTTCTTTTCTTTATCCAACATATTCTTAGAACCCGTCTATAACATTTATCATCAAAGGCATGTATGCGCTGTTCAGCTTGTTTGGTAAGTGTCCAGGTCTCACTGGCGTATGTTGCAATGGGAAAGATGCATGCTCTTAAAAATCTAAATTTTGTAGTTCTATATGTCCCACTCCAAAATTTATTCAATTTCTTTAGTCCCCGAAGATCAATAGATAGTCGTGAGTCGTAGATGTGTGGTGGGTGAGAGGTGTGTGTGGGTGGGGAGATGTGTAGGTGTAGGGATGTGGTGGATGCGTGGGGGCATGTATGTGTATGTGTGGGTTATGTGTGTGGTTGGGTGGGGGAGTTGGAGTGAATGGGGGATGTGTGGGTGCGTGGTGGATGTGTCTCATAACATAGTAATATGCATTGTTTATGTTTACAAAATCCATGTGACAATATTTTTTTCCTATGCACTGTTGATGAAAGAAAGATGAGTGATTGGAAGGGCCGAATGTAAGACGGGCCTGCGTGCCCAATTTGTTATCCTTTGAAAATAAAGTCTGTTCATTCGTTCGTTCAGACCCCCTAAATGGGGGATTCTACCCTTTATTCTCTTCACTTCTCTATTATTAAACGCATGTTGAGTATGTGATCTCTTGTTTCTCTTCCTTGTCTAAATCCAGCTTGAACCACGTTAATTTTTTCTTCGATTTTTTTACAAAGTCTTCCCATTATGATTGTTAGTAGAATTTTACTTGCATGACTTATCGGGGCAACAGTTTTATAGTTGGTGCCCTTTTTTGGTATTGGAATGAAGATAGTTCCCTTCCAAACTTTTGCCCATATACCATATCTTTTTACATAATGCGTGATAGATTTGTATGCATTCTTCTCCCCCTGCTTTAATTTGTTCAGCTGCTATCTCATCGCATGTTGGTGATTTACTATTCTTCAGGTTCTTTATTGCCCATGCAATTTAATCTAATGAGGGTTCAGGTTCTGTCTCTGCTGTCATTGGTTCATGTGTCTCATTAATATCCTTACAGTCATTCATATCATACATTCCACTGCAGTATTCCTGCCATATTTCTAGAATTTGTCTAGATGCTGTTAAGGTATTTCCCAGCTTGTCACAAATAACATTTAATTGAGGTTGAAAATGTCTTGTCAATAACTTCATTTCTTTGAACATTTCATAATCTCTTCCATTCTTATGACATTGCTCTATTTTAATACAACAATCTTATATATATATTGGTTTTCGTCCTTTCTTATTTCTCGAGTTAAATATTTATACTTCTTGGTTCTATATTTTGTCTTATTTATTGTTGTTGCTTTTTAGCTGAAGAAATAATTTAACAAGGCACGGAAGGAAATTTGGATACAATTTTACATTGACTTATAAAATATAAAAGCATAATAGATTTGCAATATTCATCTATATCTATAAAACACAATTTATGTATGTGTGTGTGTGTGTATGTCCGTTCTTTATGCGTTCGCGAACGGTCCATCCGATTGAGATGAAATTTTCTACACGTCTTCTTTTCATTCCTGTGCAACCAACTGTAATAGTTTCTTAGTGTACAATCATCTATTTACTTACTAAAATTTAATTTTTTAATTACATGTCTCAACATAAGAAAAAATAACACAAGTGACATAACTGTTAGTAGCATTGCTATATCTTAAGTTAAGTCCCCTGGCTATAGATAGATAGATAGATAGATAGATAGATAGATAGATAGATAGATAGATAGATAGATAGATAGATAGATAGATAGATCGATAGATAGATAGATCGATCGATAGATAGATAGATAGATAGATAGATAGATAGATAGATAGATAGATAGATAGATAGATAGATAGTCGGGAATGGGAACTTATATGACTACTTATATGAATTAAATGAGATGCTCCCCACCAGGGACTGGGTGAAGCCGGGCCGGGCCAGACAGACATATAGACAGACAGACAGATAGTCGGGAACGGGATCTTATATGACTACTTATATGAATTAAATGAGATACACCCTACCAGGAGCAGGACGAAGCCGGGCCGGGTCAGACAGACAAGCAGACAAGCAGACAGATAGATAGATAGATAGATAGATAGATAGATAGATAGATAGATAGATAGATAGATAGATAGATAGATAGATAGATAGATAGATAGATAGATAGATAGATAGATAGATAGATAGATAGATAGATAGATAGATAGATAGATAGTCGGGAATGGGAACTTATATGACTACTTATATGAATTAAATGAGATGCTCCCCACCAGGGACTGGGTGAAGCCGAACCGGGTCATACAGACAGACAGTCGGGAATGGGAACTTATATGACTACTTATATGAATTAAATGAGATGCTTCCCACCAGGGACTGGGTGAAGCCGGGCCGGGCCAGACAGACATATAGACAGACAGACAGATAGTCGGGAACGGGATCTTATATGACTACTTATATGAATTAAATCAGATACTCCCCACCAGGAGCAGGGCGAAGCCGGGCCGGGTCAGACAGACAAGCAGACAGACAGACAGATAGATAGATAGACAGATAGACAGATAGATAGATAGATAGATAGATAGATAGATAGATAGATAGATAGATAGATAGATAGATAGATAGATAGATAGATAGATAGATAGATAGATAGATAGATAGATAGATAGATAGATAGATAGATAGATAGATAGATAGATAGATAGTCGGGAATGGGAACTTATATGACTACTTATATGAATTAAATGAGATGCTCCCCACCAGGGACTGGGTGAAGCCGAACCGGGTCATACAGACAGGACAGTCGGGAATGTGAACTTATATGACTACTTATTATGGAATTAAATGAGATGCTTCCCCACCAGGGACTGGTCTGAATGAAGACGGGCAGGCCAGGGGACAGACATATAGTCGGGAACGGGATCTTATATGACTACTTATATGAATTAAATGAATACTCCCACCAGGAGCAGGGCGAAGCCGGCCGAGTCAGACAGACAAAGCAGACAGACAGACAAGCAGACAGACAGACAGACAACAGATAGATAGATAGATAGATAGATAAGTAGATAGATAGATATAGATAGATAGATCCCCCGCCAGGCCTGGGCGAAAGCCGGGCCGGGTAAGCTAGTATTACATAAATACAATAACCAGATATTTATTTTTAATTTAAAGATACGCACCTTTTATCCCAGTATTGCAATTCCATTCTTCCCATATGTATGACCAGCTAGCTGTCGTTGTATATAAATAAAATCTGGAAATATAAATCTAATAGTTTCATACAACATTTAGTTAAAGATATCACTAATTATAATTATTTATTTATTATTTAGACTTGTAAAGAATATATAGGGTCATTATTTGAACCTGTTCCAATGACTTTATTACAAAAGCATGAAAGAAACATTAACAGTTGTGGCAGAAATTAACAAAACATTCATTTTGAGATGAGTTATGCACCATGGGTTCGTCAGAAGAAGTCGCCATAGGCATTCAGGCAAGCATCCAATTGCTTAGGTAGGCGGTGAATGCCGTCCACAAAAAAGGATTGTGGTTGCTCACTGAACCAATTGTTTACTGCGTTCATTAAGTCTGCATCTGTGTGAAATCGTTGCCCATTGAGAGTTTCTTTTAGAGGTCCGAACAAATGAAAATCACATGGTGACAAATCAGGACTATAGGCTGGATGTTGCAGAATTTCCCAGTTCTTCCAAGCTAATGCTTCCTGCATAATCTTTGCGACATGCGGACGAGCATTATCGGGCAACAAAATCACACTGCGAGAAAGCAAGCCAGGTCGTTTATATGGCTTTTTGCAGCTTGTCTAGTATTTGCAAATAGTGGGTAGAGTTGATGTTGACACCAGGTTCTTTAAAGTCGGCCGACAATAGCCCTTCATGGTCAAAAAATGCGCTCAGCATAACCTTACCAGCGGAAACCTGTAACTTGAATTTTTTGTACCTTGGTGACCCAGCATGCTTTCATTGCATGATCTCTCTTTGCTGCTTCGGCTCAAAGTGGTGACACCATGATTCATCGCCTGCCACTAAGAAATGCATCACCCACACTCGTATACACAGCAAGTGAGTTCAAACCCCATCCATGCGTTCTCATTTTGGTGGGCTCGGTCACACCAGCTCGTGGTACCCACTGGAACCACACCTTACGATATTGCAGTTTGTTATGAATAGACCTTTTGAATTGTCCCAACTGAGACATCAAATTCTTTCGCTAGCGAACATATTGCTTCGACAATGCGTTCATCTTGTACTGGCATTTTTGGTGATGGTTTTTCTGTTGCAACAATATGCGCCTGACCCGCTGTCGAAGATCTGTCGTGAACTGACGTCCTTTCCGAAACATTCGTGCCCAGTCTGTCACTGTTGACAATTACGTGCGGTGCGCGCACGACGGATTTCAAATTAAACATACTCCTTTAATATAATGGAAACAGAAGCTTGCCATCCAAGGATTGATACTAAAGTAGGGTCAGTATCAGTCTCGTAAGAGAGATGTTGCAGGCAGAAGACAAAGACTACGATCAATCCACTAGGAAGAACGAAAGTACCACACTGTAATAGAAAGTACAATGGGAATATTCTTCAAACACGTGAATCTGCATACAATTATCTTAAGAACAGTCATAAAATCTGATGGGAGATGCCTTGAAGAGATTAGAACAAGAATCGGCATGGCATTTTGCAGCCACCTGCAGAGACTGGGCTCACCATCAGCCTAAATAAAACACAAATGATGGAACAAGATGCTGGTGCGCCTCCATCAATCAAAATGTATAATTACGAACTGTAGGTTGTCCATGAGTTTGTGTATTTGGGGACGATAATATCAGATAATTTTTCCTTAGACACAGAAATCGACAGATGCATTGGAAAGGCAGCCACAACACTTTCCAGGCTAACTAAGAGAGTTTGGGAGAACAACAGACTAATAGATCATACAAGTTCAATTCTGTAAAGCATGTGTTGTTAGCACACTACTCTATGGGTCTGAATCCTGGACTTGTGCTCATGACAGAAAAGAAAGTTGAATTCCTTCCCCACGAGATGTTTGAGACATATCCTGGGTGTGTCATGGAAAGACTATATAACAAACAAACATGTCCTTGAATGAGCAGATATTACAACAGTGCACTCCCCCCTCAAGCAGAGATGCCTTCTGTGTTTGGGCCATATATCTAGAAGGGAGGATGAACATATTCTCAAAGATCTATACGGAGAACCAGCCACTGGAAAGAGGCCAACCGGAAGACTCCAAATGCAATATAAGAATGTGTGTAAACATTATATGAAAACCCTCTGCATAGATCCAGACACGTGAGAAAGAGTTGCAGCAGACAGGTGTTCCTGGAAAAGAATGTACGAAATGGACTGGTGTTCTTTGAGCGCAATCTGATCCAACAAACTGAAGATAGGAGGCACAGGCATGAAATGCAAGCACTTATTGGGTGACTTGCCTCATCCTAGAGATGCAGAAACTGTGACAGAGATTGTAACTCTTGCATTGGACTATACAGTCACCAGCGGCGCTGTCAGGTGCAACTCTATAGTCCTACAGGATTGAAAGAGGTCTACTACTAAGAAAGGTGTGACACAGGGATGTGTAATGTCTCCAGATAATTTTTCCCTATACAGTGAAAATATTTTTTTAAATGTTGAAGACATTAAAGAAATTATTGTCGGAGGAAAAAACACCAATAACATTAGATACATGGATGAAACAGTATTGATTGCAGACAATTAGCAGGATCTGCAACATTTAGTAGATGCGGTTACTGCAAACTGAACAACTACGGTTAGAATTAAATTGTAAGAAGACACAGACTATGATCATCACTAGGAAGAACGAAGTGCCACACTGTAGTATACAAGTAAATGGGAATATTCTTCAACAAGTGAATCGGTACAGATTATCTCGGAACAGAAAATAACATCTGATGGGAAGATGCCTTTTGAAGAGATTAGAACAAGAAATCGGCATTGCAACGGTGGGAGGGATGCCTTTTTGCAAGATGGAAACCATACTGACCAATATAAAGATGTCATTTGCAAGGGGGGAAAAAAATAGTGTTGAGGTGTTACATAGAACCAGTTCTTTTGTATGAATGTGAAGCTTGGACAATGAGCAAACAGGCTGAAAAACATCTGATGGGTGTGGAAGTGTGGTTTCTGAGGAAAATGCAAAGAATACTGTGGACAAACAGAAAAACCAATGACCAAGATCTACAAGAAACAATGAAAATTTTAAACTGATTAGAGAAATTAGATGTAGACAGTCACAGTTTTTGGTCACGTGAGAAAAAATTAACTGGAGAACTTGGTGACAACTAGCAAGAACAAGAGGAAGGCATAAAAGTAAATATATGGATGGCTTGGCCACATGGCATGGTCGAGATAGGAACACTGAGCTGATCAACGACTGGTGATCGAGTGAGATGGCGAAACATGACCACCCATTGTTATTGGCATGGCACATGATGATGATGATCCCTATATTATCACCACACGGTAGTTCCAAGAAAGGTAAGTTGGCATAGGTACAACATTCTAAATGGGAAAATGAAAAACAAAATTTCAGCGTATACAGGCAACTCATCTATTTTACAGCACAAGGACTGGCGTAGTGAAAAATGCGTGAATGTTAATTGATAACTCCCCCCCCCACCCCAGAAGCTGACAATATTAACTGATTCAGAACAATGGTGCTAGGGTAATACATTCAAGGATCTGTAGCAGACCAGACACACCCGGGTACTACTTGTCTAAAACACATGAGGTTTTCGCCTGTGTGAATTATATGGATGCCTGAACATGAAATTTATAGGAATTAAATTGTGGACAGGAAAACTAAGAAAGGCATAGCCAATAAGAAAATTAATTTGGTCTAGCAATAAAAATAAATGTATCACAGAAAAATGGACAACAATGTGAGCTAATATCAAGGAAAGACATATACAAATTAATAAATGCTCTAGCAAGAACATGTCAAATTATAAATAAGCTTAACATTCCCTGCAATTAATCATTGCTGAGATTAATATATATAGACAACATATGTAAAGAAACCAGCCAAACAGAGACCGCAAGAATACTGCATGACGAGAAGACAGAAGAAGAACCATCTGCATATCTAACCATTAGAGAACTGTTTGCGGACGACCAGGCACTAATAGCAAAATCTGAAGCTGAATTACAAGACCACATGAATAGTCTAAACAAAATGTGTAGGGAACATAACATGAAAATTAGCACAATCAAAACAGTGGTCCAACTTATTGGACAAATTGCACCAATACTAAAGAAAAACATGTATCAATAACTACTAAGAAAGCACTTTACAATACAATCTTCCTACCAACTCTATGCTACCAATGCAAAATGACAGAAATGACAGAAAAAGAGAAAATAAAATCACAACAACAGAAATGAGATTCCTGAGAAGAATACTCAATGTATCAAGAAGAGATAAGATCAGAAATGAAGAAATCAGGACTAAAGTGGGGGTTATGTTATAGCAGCACTAGATTTTATTAGAAAGCAGCAAGTCAAATGGTTTGGCCATGCAAGTAGGTTACCAGTCAACAGCATACCACAACAAGCAATGATGTACAGACCAGAGGGAAGCAGAGGAAGGGGCCGACCACGTAAACGTTGGACGGAGGGAATAGCAGAGTCCATGGGAATATCGATACATGAAGCCCATAATCTGGCAATCTCACGCTGTTTATACTTCACCTCAACACCGCAAGGTACAAGAGGAACATGATGAGATGAGATGAGATTACAACTGGATGAGCATATTGAATCAACAAAAAAGACAGTTGTGCTATATGCCAGAAGCACAAAAATATACAACACGAATTACTGGAGTGCAAGAAATAGAAACTACAAAGAAACCCACTCACTGAATATTTAACCCACCTCAATCTGTCTATGACAGTAAAAATATATTATAGAAAGACCGACCTAGGAATATACAAGTAAAGATAAACAATGTATTGACAAGATATATTAACTAAACTATTGAATGATATTTACAGCAGTGGATATTTACCGAGTGATATGCCTAAATCTGTATTTATAGCTATACCAAAAAGACCAGGAGCAATTGAATACAACGATTTTCATACAATTAACCTCATAAACCATATCACTGAGCTTCTACTCTGAATTATAAGAACAAGACAGAATATAAAAATGGAAATCGACGAAGAACAGTATGGATTTGTGGAAGGAAAGGGTACAAAAAATGCAATATATACATTATGGACACTAATAGAAAGGTCAATAGAGACACAGAAAGACACATATTTGTGCTTCATAGATTATACTTAGGCATTTGATAAAATAAAGTTTTCGAAATTCGACTTTTAAAATTCGACTTCCGGTTTCAAGATGGCGACGGACGGTCGTGTTGTTTTTGTGTTCGTTAACTTTTTTCGCGACGGGGATGGATTTATTCATCTCTGGCGTGTAATTGGTGTGCCAGGATGTAAAACCAGGAGTTTCTACTCAAGATCTGCGCGGGTGCTACGGAGTTCGTGCATCGAGCGAAGCCATCCTTGAGTGAATTTTCAGCAGCGTGTGTGGTTCAAATCAGTCTGTGTTTACGTTTTTTCAACATGGCGGAACAACGTGTGTTTTCCGATGGGCCAGCAGTCAACATACCGAAGCGGCGTGGTAGCCGCGCGGGGACAAAGAAACAAGGTAAGCGCGGAGGTTTGAGGCGTTTTAGACTCAAGTGTCACCGTCTAGGACTCAGGAACATCCGTATTCTATATTGGAACTGTGCCAGTGTAAAACAACGGGGCGCTATTTTAGAAAACCCTAGTTACAGGAACGACATTGTAGCACTCCAGGAGACGAGACTGGGCGATCAGCTACTCCGAATTGCCGGCTTCAAATGTTTTTCTACAACAGACGACATCTGGGAACGGCGATTCTCGTTCGGGACAGCATGGTGGCGTCAGAGCTAGACATGTCCAGTTGGGACAGTGACGATATACAAATACAGGCGTTGAGAGTTCATTCCAGTATACCATTCGTGTTGGTTAATGTTTATGCCCGCAATGCGAGTATGGACGCCCCAGAAGTGCAGTGTTTAAGTGCATATTGGGCCAAGAGAGAAATGTTTATTTTCTGTGGTGACTTCAACGCCAAGGGCAGAGCATGGGGAAACACTTCCTCCAATACACAAGGGGAGGAGCTCGAGACTGCACTGGAAACCATCGACCTGGTTTGTATTAACAATGGCTGTGTCACCAGGACAGCAAGCCGTCCAGGCGATGAGGACAGTGCTATTGATCTGGCGCTAGTTTCACCTTCACTCACTACAGTGTGTAGATGGGGTGTCCTAGGACACCATGGCAGCGACCACCACCCGTGCAGCATATTGGTGGAGAAAGGCAGAACCAGGCAGCACAAGCTAAAGGTAAAGACGTTCCAGTATGACAGTACAGGGCAAGATGTGGTGAGTAAAATAAGACGTGACAAGCGCAGAACGTTCCAGGGCAGGAAAAAAAGCTGGGAGCAGCCACCGTGGTGGAGTTTCGAGGTGGAGAAGGCTTGGGTGGATAAGCGTAGTGCTGTAAGGAGATGGCAAAATGCCAAGAAGAACAGAGCTGGTCATCCTAGTCCCTGCTTGCACTTAGAAAGAGAGATGCACACAAAAGTAAGCTATTTCAAAAAACTGGTCAAGGTGGTTAAAAGCGAAAAATGGGCAGAGGTGTGTCAAAGAGTAAGCACAGACAAGTCACTGAAATTGTTCTGGCGACTACATAAAAGCATGAGTGGTGTAGTCAAGAATAAGAGCATTTCAGACTTCCAAGGTGCTGACCTCACCTGGCAGAGGACTGACGAGGACAAGGGCAAAGCCCTCTTTGAACGCTACCTTGAGCAGGGCAACCAGACAGACATGGGAGGCCGAAATCTGGCCAAGGAGGTCACCTCAGACAGATGCAAGGCCCAGAACACTTCGGAGGAAGACACAGTGACAGTGAAAGAAATCAAGGCTGTGCTTCGACGATCAAAAAACAGTGCTCCAGGTCCTGATGGCATAAGATACGACGACATAAATAGGTGTACCGACAATGAGCTAGAGAAACTAGCAGACATGTACAACAACAGTATAGGGAGTGCTAGCATCAAGGAGGAATGGTTACACAGCTATCTGATTCCCTTGCCGAAGCCTGACAAAGACCACAAAAAAATTCAGGGATATCGAATTATAACCATGCAGAATACAATAGGCAAGCTGCTGGAGAAGGTAATTGCCAGGAAAATATCAAGCCAACTAGAGAGGCAAGGTGTTTTCCCACCTACCCTGGGTGGGTACCGTCCAAAAAGAGAAACCTGGACCAATGCAGCAGTCTTTGCCCATGATGTCTATGAAGGTTTCCACGCAGGCACTGAAACCGTTGCTGCAGCGATTGATCTTGAGGACGCATACAACAGAGTACCACTGGATTTTTTAATGTTTCAGCTTCTTGAACTAAACGTAAGTCCATTCCTCCTTAGTTGGATCGCTGCAGTCCCGTCTAGGACCAACGGAAAGTAGTTTTTAGATGTGGCAGTTGGACTTCGGAACCAACAACAATATATCCTGGCCTACCACAGGGATCGCCATTATCTCCGGTACTGTTCAACGCCTACACAGTGAGAATCACCAGTGAGCAGATCACTGGACCTGGCAGGACATTGTCGTATGCCGATGATATTTTAGTGTATCGTCAGGGTAAGGATAGAGAGGAGGTTGCTGTGGAACTACAAACCGAACTCAATCGCATAAGTACTTGGTGTGATGAAGCTGGGGCAATGGTCAACCCAACAAAGGCAACAGTGACTTGGTTCTCTTTGAATAATCATATTGTCAACAATCCAACACCAACTGTAATGCTGTGTTCAGAGACGGTGGAAAGAACGCAGGCAATGAATTACCTGGGAATACGGTTTGATCGAAGCCTTGCTTATAATGTGCACATAGACCAGGTGATAACAAAGGCCAAGCGGGGTTTGGCAGCGATGCGGGTGATGGCGGCAGCAAACTGTGAGCAGCGCCATCTATGTCTTCTGTACGAGGGGCTGGTCATGTCTGTTTTGGAGTATGCAATGGCAATCCTGACTCTCAGCCATACGCAGATAGAAAGGATGGAAAGGATACAGAATGAAGCTATGCGCATTATTCTTGGATGTACAAGAGATACAGCATGCAGGGCGATGCGCTACCTTCTTGATTTTCCAACCATTGAAGAGAGAATACAAGTTTGCAGGGCACGCGCCTACCTCAGAATTAACGCAAACACACAACATCCACTGCATAGTGAAATTAGGAAGGTGAAGGGCAGCAGGTTAAAAAGAGGACGGTCGTGGATGGGTCAAGCCGAAGACATTCTTCAACAGGTGTGTTCACTTGAGGACTTAGAACCTGGCGAGGAGTGGGTGCAAGTGCCAACAGACTTCTGCACATCCTTTTCAGTTTGCATCCAACTAGATAGAAAATGCAGACAAGAAAATCCGGCTGCTGTTGAGGCTGAAGTACAAGCGTTGATTTTCGAGAATTCGCTAGACGGTGACGCGGTCATCTACACAGATGGGTCGGTCGTCCGACATGTGAGAAGCTCATGGGCCTTTACAGCTCGGGCCGGAGGGAGAATTGTGAAGGAGGACTCTGGTGCTTTCACTGAAACCACAAGTAGCCTGACCATGGAAGTCATGGCAGTAAGTAAAGCAATAACATGGCTCGAGACACAGACATTCACTAGGGCTTGTTTCCTTAGCGACTCAATGAACATGATCAAGAGGATAGAGGAGGGGTCGATCCGAAGAGAATGGTTGCTGCCTCTGAAGCGGTCTCGGCTGGCAAAGATTAGTTTCATCTTCGTGCCAGGTCATGCGGGAGTACAAGGAAATGAGCGGGCTGACAAGCTCGCAGGTGAGGCTACTGTGGAGGGCGGACGCGCCATGGACCAGGCTGACATTCTGAATGCTCTACGAGAAGTGAGACTTTTGCGAGAACCAAGTGATGACTGTGAATCTACAACAATGGCCAGACTGCGAGAGCAGCAAATTAAAAGAGGGGTGGCCAAACAAGAACACTACGCAGGAAGCCAAAGAAGATTGATAAACCAACACAGAACTGGCGTCGTTAGCCGCTACACGCTGCGGGATTTGCTGAGGAGGGGATCCGAGCACTTATGGACTGAATGGTTCGATGTGCAACGAGGATGATCTGTCGACTAACTGACTAACTAACTGACTAAAATAAAGTAAAACATGATGACCTGATTAAAATGTTGGAAGATATCAACATTGATGGGAAAGATCTAAGAATATTAAAGAATATTTACTGGAACCATGTAGCAGCAATTAAATGGGAAATGAAGAGGGCAGATGCGAACAGATAAAGCTAGGAGTAAGATAGGGGTGTGTCTTGTCACCGGATCTATTCTCTCTATATAGCGAAGTAATGAGAAACATCAAAGAGAAGCCATGAATACTAATCGGAGGTTTCAGTATAAATAATATACACTATGCGCATAACACAGTATTGGTAGCAGATAATGCAAAATACCTACAACAATTGTTGGACATTGTAGTAACAAAGAGGGCAAAGAAAGGACTCTCCTTGAATATAAAAAAAGAAACAGTAAAAATGGTGATATCAAAGAAATGGTGACACCAAAATGTGACATAGAAGATGCACAATAGAGATTAAGAGCAGAATAGGGCAAGAAAAAGCCGCATTTCAGAAAATGAAGAGTATCTTATGCAATAAGTCACTATCATTGTAAGAAAGAGAGTGCTAAAATGCTCTATAGAATACATTTTGCTGTAAGGCAGTGAATAGTGGAATGTAAATGAACAAATTAGGAAGAACTTAGAAGCAACAGAGATGTGGTTCCTGAGGCGAATGTTGCGAATTCCTTGAACTGCCAAAGTAACTAACGATGATTGCCTGAAAGAGGCTAATGAAACTAGAACATTATATACAATAAGAAAGAGACAAACAGCTTTCTTTGGTCATGTGACGAGAAGAGAGGCATTAGAGAACATTGTGACAACTGAAAAAATCAAGGGAAGAGAGCCAGAGGCAGACCAAGAGAAATGATACTGAATGGATTGAGATGGTGGCATGGAGGAATATCATCAGCAGAGTTGATCCAGAACACCAAATACCGAGATCTGTGGAACGCCTATGCCAGCTGGCAAGGCACTTGATGATGATGACAAGAACGAAAGTTTTATATATAGGTGGTATATATCAGAAAGCAAGATATTAATACTAAAGGCAATTATTTAAAGACTGAAAATATATTCACAGGAATGAATGTGGAAAGTATAATTAAGAATATTATAAATATACAAAAGACCATATTAACATCATGAAATGGCAAAGGAAAAGCTGAAATCCATTATTTGAATGAAACATATCTTAAAGATGAGAAATGTCTCCAAGAACACTGAGCGATATGGGGTTTGCAGCACATTGACCCACTTAATTGAATCATTATATGATAATCAACATGCAGCTGTCCTGTATCCTGTGAATCATCAAACTGGTTTGAGGGGCAAAAGGGAATCAGACAGGGCTACATGATATCTCCACATCGATTCAACATATATGCCGAAAATATAATGAGAAATGTCCAAACTGATCAGACTAGAGACAATTTTCATCAATTCGTAATTGGTGGAAGAATAATTCCAGAACTTGTTGAAGGCGCAGTCGCGAATCAAAACAAGAAGATAACACAATCTACCTCTCAAATAGTGCTAAAGGATTGGAAGAGTTAATCCCCTTTTTTCACGAGATACAGTGAAAATCAAAATCTTTTTCTCAACTTAAAACAAAAGTAATGCCCACTGACAAACCTACATACCAACCAAAGATTAAAAAAACAAAAAAAAACAATGAAGAACTTGAAAATTCAGAAACTGAATATCTTGGCTCCATAATCAACAATGGAAACTGTTCTCTAAAGATGTCAAATGAGGGCCATAACAATGCTGAGAAAAAACAGTATTAAGAATCTATGGCATAACACCGGCAAACAAGTTTAAAGTAAGATTTATGAGAAAATTCATCTTTATTTGTGGTAATACACAGATGTGAGTCACAGACCACTTGACATTTCTGTGGTAATATACA
The DNA here is from genome assembly GCA_014155875.1 of Cepaea nemoralis. Taxonomy (NCBI): domain Eukaryota; kingdom Metazoa; phylum Mollusca; class Gastropoda; order Stylommatophora; family Helicidae; genus Cepaea; species Cepaea nemoralis. The sequence continues at coordinate 245,645 of JACEFZ010027838.1, read as the reverse complement.
GATGTGAGTCATGGACATTGGACATTTCTGTGGTAATATACAGATGTGAGTCATGGACATGGACATTTCTGTGGTAATATACAGATGTGAGTCGTGGACATTGGACATTTCTGTGGTAATATACAGATGTGAGTCATGGACATTGGACATTTCTGTGGTAATATACAGATGTGAGTCACAGACCACTTGACATTTCTGTGGTAATATACAGATGTGAGTCACAGACCACATGACATTTCTGTGGTAATATACAGATGTGATTCATGGACATTGGACATTTCTGTGGTAATATACAGATGTGAGTCACATGACACATGACATTTCTGTGGTAATATACAGATGTGAGTCACAGACCACTTGACATTTCTGTGGTAATATACAGATGTGAGTCACAGACCAATTGACAGTTTCTGTGGTAATATACAGATGTGAGTCACAGACCACATGACATTTCTGTGGTAATATACAGATGTGAGTCATGGACATTGAACATTTCTGTGGTAATATACAGATGTGAGTCACAGACCAATTGACATTTCTGTGGTAATATACAGATGTGAGTCATGGACATTGGACATTTATGTGGTAATATACAGATGTGAGTCACAGACCACTTGACATTTCTGTGGTAATATACAGATGTGAGTCACAGACCAATTGACGTTTCTGTGGTAATATACAGATGTGAGTCACAGACCACATGACATTTCTGTGGTAATATACAGATGTGAGTCATGGACATTGAACATTTCTGTGGTAATATACAGATGTGAGTCACAGTTCACTTGACATTTCTGTGGTAATATACAGATGTGAGTCATGGACATTGGACATTTATGTGATAATATACAGATGTGAGTCACAGACCACTTGACATTTCTGTGGTAATATACAGATGTGAGTCACAGACCACATGACATTTCTGTGGTAATATACAGATGTGAGTCATGGACATTGAACATTTCTGTGGTAATATACAGATGTGAGTCACAGACCAATTGACATTTCTGTGGTAATATACAGATGTGAGTCATGGACATTGGACATTTATGTGGTAATATACAGATGTGAGTCACAGACCACTTGACATTTCTGTGGTAATATACAGATGTGAGACTTTTGAGTTGCAGACACATGTTCAGAATATCAAGGACCTAGCCGATGAAAAATAATGCAATTCTATAAGAATGTGAGCACCAAAAGTATCTCACAAACAACAAAGACAGTTCCAGTATTTCCCATTGTGAAGCAGATTGTATTAAAATACACCGGCCAATCTGTTACTGATAGTGCTATGTGGTTGAGCAAGGAGACAGGTACGGTGCCATGTGAATAGCCACAAGTCTTCAGTATTGCTAGGCCACATTGCATTTATTAATAGTCTGCTCTACACGATGCTTATATGACAGGCTACGATCAAATGTTAAATCTAAATGTAAAGTTCTCAATTGCCTCCCATTTAGAGATATGACAGGCTAGGATCACATGTTAAACCTAAATGTAAAGTTATCAATTACCTCCCATTTAGAGATATGACTGGCTAGGATCACAGGTTAAACCTAAATGTAAAGTTATCAATTACCTCCCATTTAGAGATATGACAGGCTAGGATCACATGCTAAACCTAAATGTAAAGTTATCAATTACCTCCCATTTAGAGATATGACAGGCTAGGATCACATGTTAAACCTAAATGTAAAGTTATCAATTACCTCCCATTTAGAGATATGACAGGCTAGGATCACAGGTTAAATCTGAATGTAAAGTTATCAATTACCTCCCATTTAGAGATATGACAGACTAGGATCACATGTTAAACCTAAATGTAAAGTTATCAATTACCTCCCATTTAGAGATATGACAGGCTAGGATCACATGTTAAACCTAAATGTAAAGTTATCCCGACTTTGAGTTAAATCCCATCTAAAGATATGCTAGCAGGTCTGTTTTCTACAGACATTCAAAGAGAACAACAATACACTGGCAAGCAAGCAAGCACTGGCCTTCCCAGATTCTCCAAATAATTGACCTGTTCCCGCCACTCCACCTTCTGCTGAAACCTTTGTATATCTGTGATCATGTCATGTCTATTTGTACCAGTCAAATACTGTAAGATATTTACCAAGGTCAAGATTTGACCTGGTCCAGCAGGTTGGATTAAATGCTGTATAGATGTAGTTCTCTGACAGTACTGGAGAGTTTTGGCCATCGTAGACCATAACTTTAGGAAGGGAAAATCCTAACTGCACCTCCCAGTGGTAGGGGATGTGAAACACACCACGGAGTGGCAAATGCAGCCCTGGGGAATGAGTATCATCCGCCATAGGTGGACAACTCTGCAGCTGAGCAGAGCAGGGAATACACTTGCCCTGACAGCTGGAAATTGCTGTCAAAGGCAAAAGACATCCCCATGTGGATATGGAAGGCAAGGGAAAAGCACCACATTATCTTCCCAAGATTTGATTAATAGTTACATATCAGAGGCAGTGAACGATATTAATGGCTGTTTTAGGATATCCTCGTTGGGTAGGGACAGTCATGAGCCACAGGTGACACCAGATTGTTATCCAGCTACTGATGCCAAAATCATAATGAATAAATTTTAAATGGAAAATAAATTTAAAATAGGAACATGGAATGTTAGGACATTAAACGAGTGGGTAAAGTTGAACAATGTGATAAGAGAAATGGAAAGCTTGAAAATGAATACTATAGGTATAAGTGAGATGAGATAGAGGGATCGGGAAAAATTATAACTGATAAGCACATAATAATTTATGGGAGAGTTTATACATAGTGAAGTATGAATAAACGGATACTTTATACATAGTGAAGTATGGCTGTTTATATTAAGAATAATTATATAGATTGTTATCCCCAATACAAATAATTGTGTCCCCAGGCGAGTTCAAGAATTGTTAACTTGCGTTTCTGTAAACTTACAGTTTACAGGCATTCATCTTTGTTTACGTTACCGACCTACTATTTAGACAAGTATGCGTCGCCTCAGAGAGACATGAATAGGCAATTTAAACACCAGGGTTTTGACTGACTGGCCTCATGAATTAACAAATAAACAAGGAAATGCTATGCATATAAAGTGCAGGTAAACCTGGTATATGTGATGCAGGTTGAAACGAGAGAGGAGAGAGATAGATAACGAAGATAGTGTGAGAGACAGAGATATGAGAAAGATGTGCTAAAAGCATTCAATCAATCAGGTGCCATCTCCGCAATGAAGGTTGGCTGCAATGGATCTTCAACACTGTCTTGTCTCTCGCCCTGACTGTACATTCTGTCAGGCTGATACTAGTCCATCTCTTGATGTTATCTTCCCACTTGTATCATTGTCTACGTTACTTGTTCTAGTATCTGCCCATTTACTGTGATGTTCATTGATGACCTTCCATTTTCACTGCTTAAAGTCGCTTAAAAGTCGACAGGGTCGACTTCATTGCACCGGGTTTTATCCCATATGGCTCGGTCTCTTTCCGCAGCATGGAAAGCGTCGCACAAAGCACGAACTCCGTAGCTTTTAGCGACGACCCACAGGATTTAACTCGTAAGTAAAGTAAACCGAAGGACGCGGCCCGGAATCGAACCCACAACTTTCATTTTCACTGCTAATTATCATAGTTTTTTTTTTTTTGGATGTTAATATCTAAGCCACATTCTGCCTGCTTACTTCTTTAGTTCCTAATATTTGTTTATTAAAAAGTCGCTTTCACACAATTAATTGCTGAAGAATGTAAAAAAAAAAAAAAAAACAGTGTCCGGCTGAGAATCGAACCCCAGGAACCCACGTACCAAGCGGAGACACTAATCACTATGCTACTGAGGATACGTTTTGGAATCAACAAAAATGTTTAATATAGCCACTCACATGTCCCGATGACGTCACATACGTTAAGTCACGTGACTTGGCAAATCACATGTCCAGCCGGGAAAGTTCCACTATGAATAAAGGGATAATTTATTCATAGTCGGGGTATGAATAGTCACTTCGATAAATTATTCTGGAGGGGATACACGTGAGAAAGGAGTAGAACTACTACTTGATTTAAAAAAAAAAAAAAAAAAAAAAAACAGCCAAGTCAATTGATGGTTACTGATGTTTTTCAGATAGAGTTATGGTTAAAATGAAAGGCAAAACCAATCAATAGATATATTGATATAAATATTGTACAAGTATACGTAGCAATAACAAGCAGTAGTGATGAAGAAATACGACAACACTTTTACGATGAAGTAGAAATGATAATGCCTCAAATTAAATCACAGAAAATAAATATAATACTAGGAAATTGTAATGCAAAAGTTGGAAAAGGAAAATTGGAGGATGTAGTGAAGTTAGTGGGAAATTAATGAGAAATGAAAGAAGAGAGAACTAATATTTACTAATAAAATTTATGGATATTTGTTTTGAAATGTAATCTAAAGATTTCTATTGAAAACATTCACAGCGGTAGCTTTTACTTAGTAAATAACACATGCTTACCGCTGCCAATTATATTTATAATAAAAAGTTATAGTCTTACTTAGAGCATCTTGGTATATCTTGTTTGAAGGCTGCCGCGTGAGTTTGATATTTTCTAACACTGAAACACGCTGCTGGTCTTGGAATTTTTCGTCCGCATGCGTCTAGAGTTCACGCAATGAATGCCTGACAGGAACTCTATACCACACCTGTATCTAGACAAGCACGTGCTCTTATTAAACACCTTCCTCTTCCGGTTTACTGGATACTTCCGGTTTCAAGATGGCGACGGACGGTCGTGTTGTTTTGTGTTCGTTAACTTTTTCGCGTAAGGGGTGGATTTATTCATTTCTTGCGTGTAATTGGTGTGCCAGGATGTAAAACCAGGAGTTTCTACTCAAGATCTGCGCGGGTGCTACGGAGGTCGTGCATCGAGCGAAGCCATCCTTGAGTGAATTTTCAGCAGCGTGTGTGGTTCTCAATCAAAAGTTTGTGTTTACGTTTTTTCAGCATGGCGGAACAACGTGTGTTTTCCGAACGATCAGCAGTCAACATACCGATGCGGCGTGGTAGCCGCGCAGGGAAAAAGAAGCCAGGTAAGCGCGGTGGCTTGAGACGTTTTAGACTCAAGTGTCACCGTCTAGGACTCAGGAACATCCGTATTCTATATTGGAACTGTGCCAGTGTAAAACAACGGAGCTCTATTTTAGAAACCCTAGTTTACAGGAACGACATTGTAGCACTCCAGGAGACGAGAATGGGCGATCAGCTACTCCGATTTGCCGGCTTCAAATGTTTCTATAACAGACGACATCTGGGAACGGCGATTCTCGTTCGCGACAGCTTGGTGGCTTCAGAGCTAGACATGTCCAGTTGGAACAGTGACGATATACAAATACAGGCGTTGAGAGTTCATTCCAGTATACCATTCGTATTGGTTATTGTTTATGCCCGCAATGCGAGTGTGGACGCCCAGAAGTGGCAGTGCTTAAGTGGCATATTAGGCCACGAGAGAAATGTTATTTTCTGTGGTGACTTCAACGCTAAAGGCAGATCATGGGGAAACACTTCCTCCAATACACAAGGGGAGGAGCTCGAGACTGCACTGGAAACCATCGACCTGGTTTGTATCAACAGTGGCTGTGTCACCAGGACAGCAAGCCGTCCAGGCGATGAGGACAGTGCTATTGATCTGGCGCTAGTTTCACCTTCACTCACTACAGTGTGTAGATGGGAGTGTCCTAGGACACCATGGCAGCGACCACCACCCATGCAGCATATTGGTGGAGAAAGGCAGAACCAGGCAGCACAAGCTTAAGGTAAAGACGTTCCAGTATGACAGTACAGGGCAAGATGTGGTGAGTAAAATAAGACGTGACAAGCGCAGAACGTTTCAGGGCAGGAAGAAAAGGGAAAAAAAGCTGGGAGCAGCCACCGTGGTGGAGTTTCGAGGTGGAGAAGGCTTGGGTGGATAAGCGTAGTGCTGTAAGGAGATGGCAAAATGCCAAGAAGAACAGAGCTGGTCATCCTAGTCCCTGCTTGCACTTAGAAAGAGAGATGCACACAAAAGTAAGCTATTTCAAAAAACTGATCACGGTGGTTAAAAGCGAAAAATGGGCAGAGGTGTGTCAAAGAGTAAGCACAGACAAGTCACTGAAATTGTTCTGGCGACTACATAAAAGCATGAGTGGTATAGTCAAGAATAAGAGCATTTCTGACTTCCAAGGTGCTGACCTCATCTGGCAGAGGACTGACGAGGACAAGGGCAAAGCCCTCTTTGAACGCTACCTTGAGCAGAGCAACCAGACAGACATGGGAGGCCGGAATGTGGCCAAGGAGGTCACCTCAGACAGATGCAAGGCCCAGAACACTTCGGATGAAGACACAGTGACAGTGAAAGAAATCAAGGCTGTGCTTCGACGATCAAAAAACAGTGCTCCAGGTCCTGATGGCATAAGATACGACGACATAAATAGGTGTACCGACAATGAGCTAGAGAAACTAGCAGACATGTACAACAACAGTATAGGGAGTGCTAGCATCAAGGAGGAATGGTTACACAGCTATCTGATTCCCTTGCCGAAGCCTGACAAAGACCACAAAAAAATTCAGGGATATCGAATTATAACCATGCAGAATACAATAGGCAAGCTGCTGGAGAAGGTAATTGCCAGGAAAATATCAAGCCAACTAGAGAGGCAAGGTGTTTTCCCACCTACCCTGGGTGGGTACCGTCCAAAAAGAGAAACCTGGACCAATGCAGCAGTCTTTGCCCACGATGTCTATGAAGGTTTCCACTCAGGCACTGAAACCGTTGCTGCAGCGATTGATCTTGAGGAGGCATACAACAGAGTACCACTGGATTTTTTAATGTTTCAGCTTCTTGAACTAAACGTAAGTCCATTCCTCCTTAGTTGGATCGCTGCAGCTCTCTTCCAACGGAAAGTAGTTTTTAGATGTGGCAGTTGGACTTCGGAACCAACAACAATATATCCTGGCCTACCACAGGGATCACCATTATCTCCGGTACTGTTCAACGCCTACACAGTGAGAATCACCAGTGAGCAGATCACTGGACCTGGCAGGACATTGTCATATGCCGATGATGTTTTAGTGTATCGTCAGGGTAAGGATAGAGAGGAGGTTGCTGTGGAACTACAAACCGAACTCAATCGCATAAGTACTTGGTGTGATGAAGCTGGGGCAATGGTCAACCCAACAAAGGCAACAGTGACTTGGTTCTCGTTGAATAATCATATTGTCAACAATCCAACACCAACTGTAATGCTGTGTTCAGAGACGGTGGAAAGAACGCAGGCAATGAATTACCTGGGGATACGGTTTGATCGAAGCCTTGCTTATAATGTGCACATAGACCAGGTGATAACAAAGGCCAAGCGGGGTTTGGCAGCGATGCGGGTGATGGCGGCAGCAAACTGTGAGCAGCGCCATCTATGTCTTCTGTACGAGGGGCTGGTCATGTCTGTTTTGGAGTATGCAATGGCAATCCTGACTGTCAGCCATAAGCAGATAGAAAGGATGGAAAGGATACAGAATGAAGCTATGCGCATTATTCTTGGATGTACAAGAGATACAGCATGCAGGGCGATGCGCTACCTTCTTGATTTTCCAACCATTGAAGAGAGAATGCAAGTTTGCAGGGCACGCGCCTACCTCAGAATTAACGCAAACACACAGCATCCACTGCATAGTGAAATTAGGAAGGTGAAGGGCAGCAGGTTAAAAAGAGGACGGTCGTGGATGGGTCAAGCCGAGGACATTCTTCAACAGGTGTGTTCACTTGAGGACTTAGAACCTGGCGAGGAGTGGGTGCAAGTGCCAACAGACTTCTGCACATCCTTTTCAGTTTGCATCCAACTAGATAGAAAATGCAGACAAGAAAATCCGGCTGCTGTTGAGGCTGAAGTACAAGCGTTGATTTTCGAGAATTCGCTAGACAGTGACGCGGTCATCTACACAGATGGGTCGGTCGTCCGACATGTGAGAAGCTCATGGGCCTTTACAGCTCGGGCCGGAGGGAGAATTGTGAAGGAGGACTCTGGTGCTTTCACTGAAACCACAAGTAGCCTGACCATGGAAGTCATGGCAGTAAGTAAAGCAATAACATGGCTCGAGACACAGACATTCACTAGGGCTTGTTTCCTTAGCGACTCAATGAACATGATCAAGGGGATAGAGGAGGGGTCGATCCGAAGAGAATGGTTGCTGCCTCTGAAGCGGCCTCGGCTGGCAAAGATTAGTTTCATCTTCGTGCCAGGGCATGCGGGAGTACAAGGAAATGAGCGGGCTGACAAGCTCGCAGGTGAGGCTACTGTTGAGGGCGGAAGCGCCATGGACCAGGCTGACATTCTGAATGCTCTACGAGAAGTGAGACTTTTGCAAGAACCAAGTGATGACTGTGAATCTACAACAATGGCCAGACTGCGAGAGCAGCAAATTAAAAGAGGGGTGGCCAAACAAGAACACTACGCAGGAAGCCAAAGAAGATTGATAAACCAACACAGAACTGGTGTCGTTAGCCGCTACACGCTGCGGGATTTGCTGAGGAGGGGATCCGAGCACTTATGGACTGAATGGTCCGATGTGCAACGAGGATGATCTGTCGACTAACTAACTAACTAACTAACTAACCTTCCTCTTCCGCTCATTATGTACCCAAACAATCACAATGGACAGCCTCATTTTCGTCTTCAGAACCAAGCATCGCATTTGCTATATAACAATAATGTAGCAGTTATTATCACAACATGTTTGATAATTGCTTTACTAGTTTCTAGTTACTATTTTACTAGTAGTACTACTTTACTAGTTTCCACACACAAATTATATGTGTGGTAATTATTTTGGAAAATTCTGATGGCCGAGTGGCTAGACTGCCGGATTCTCCTTCGGAAGATCCGCGTTCAAATCCTCAGTAAGGTGTGGATTTTTTCCTTGGGTGGGGGAGGGAGGAGGAGAGAAAAGATAAACCCCTAACCTGCACAGTTTGTGGCGACTGCACTAACCAGGGAGTCTTAACTCGTCAGGCTCAAGACCCACTCCCCCTGCCATACACTTCCGTGAAGTCCTGGTATGTTCAAGTATTGTAAAGAGTGTAAACATACAATTAAAGTAAATGGTATTAGTAGCGTGAGAAGTAAGAAAAGTCCCAGATGATTGGCAATAGGCAGTAATAGTACCAATATAGAAAAAGAAAGGCAATATGAGATAGTGCGAAACACACAGAGCCATATAGGGAACATGTACGCAAAACTATTGGAACAAAGAGCTAGACCCATAGCATAGCTGAACAACAGTTAATAAGCAAAGTACAATTCGGTTTCAGGAAACGTAAAAGTTTCAGAAATGAACTATTCACACTTAGGAATAAGGGGAACTGCAGTAAAGCTTAAAAAGGCAATGAATGAATCACCAAAAGATAAATAAATAGAGAAATATAATGTGAGCTTTACTAGAACACGATTGCAAGAAACAAAATGGACGTTGCCACTAAAGCCCAGAACAAACAAACACAGAACAAACAAACACAAACAGACACACAACTACACGAAAGACACTACATGAACATACAAAGGTTACTTATCTGAGATTCCTTTGTATTTTCATGTAGTGTTTTTCATGTAGTTGTGTGTTTGTGTTTGTTTGTTCTGTGCTGTTGAAGGCTTTAGCAGCATCATCCAATTTGTTTCTTGTAATCGTGTTCTAATAAAGCTCACAATATACTTCTTGTTTTTTGGTGATGTATACACACTTAGACAAATATGAGAAAAAACCATCGAATACAGTGACCAGCAGAATATTGTGTTTGTAGATCAGGAAAAGGCTTTCGATAGAGTGGACAGACACAAATTATGGACCATCCTTGAAGACTATGGGATACAAGGACAATTGCTAGAAAACATCATAGCCATACACCACTTGAGCCATAGTGCAATAAGAACACAAGAAGGTATACCATATATGTTCAAAGTCAATACAGGAGTGAGACAGGGATGCGTGCTCTCTCCTCCGCTATTTAATATCTACATGGACAGAATATCCAAAGAAGCAAGCCTTGACAGAACAGATTCAGAAAATTGTAAACACATTAAAACAAATTAAGCTGCATGTCCTTCACGGGACGTAGCAGTCAACCCCAGCATTTTCGCTGTTCGTGATTCCTGGGCAAATTTTACGTTCAGTAGTGTGCCATTGCTTTCTGAACGACCGGCTCCTATACATTTTTTCGAAAAAACCAGCACCGCTGTGTTTCGAACCCGGGTATACGGGCTCAAAAACCGCGTTCGCAAGCCCTTAGCCACAGAGACCGGTCACATTAAGCACATTACTTCCGGGAAGGTTAACCCGGTCAACAAATGCCCGCAGAAGTCGGATGTGTCGGCCTAACGGCGCAAGAACGCAGCTCTGCTGTAAACAGGCACAACGCAATCACATCCGAAAGAGAAAAAAAAAAAAACTCCGGATGAACGAAGAAGAAGAAACACATTAATTCAAATGAAACAAAATATCCATGCGCAATAAATGGACTTCTATTTGCAGACTATCAGTGCCTGTTTTACAGCGATGAGGGCAGACTACAAAATCATATTAATAATCTGAGTTCAACATGCTGCAGATACAATATGAGTATAAATACAGCCACGACCTAAGTAACGCAAGTTAGCAGATAGCCTGGTCTACTAAAAAAATAAATAAATTAAGTTGCATGACGTAGCAGTCAACCCCAGCAATTTCGGCTGTACGTGATTCCTGGGCAAATTTTATGTTCAGTAGTTTGCCATTGCTTTCTGAAAAGACCGGCTCCTATACCTTTTTCGTAAAAATCAGCACCGCTGTATTTCGAACCCGAGTAAACGGGCTCACAAACAGCGTTCGCAAGCCCTTAGCCACAGAGACCGTATAAATAGCACATCTCTGAAACAAGTTTTAATTAATTAATGTTTGCATATCCTTTACAGGACATCGCTGTCAACATCAGCATCTTTCAGCTGATTGTTGATTTCTTGGCAAGATTACGCTCAGTAGTTTGCCATTGCTCACATACCCCGTAAGTTACCGACGCGATTCCAACCACTGCTGATTCTCACCGTCGTCACGTTACTTACGAGAGTATACGAGATAACGGAGAAAAGTCGCTAACTTCTAGGTCAGGAAGCCGGCCTGAAACAAGTTAGTGAATTTAAATATCTTGGAAGTATGATCACGGAAGACGGCAGACAGAACAGAGAAATCGAAATTAGATGTAAAAAAACAAGCGAACTTACATATCAACTATCACCTACGTTGACACATCCAAATGTATTTATTTCCGCAAAACGACAGATAATAAACATCATATTCACACCAACCTTATGCTTCCAATCTCAAACGTGGACATTATCCAAATCACATTTATGCAAAATCAACATCTGTGAGATGAGATGCCTGAGGAGAGCTGCCAACTTAACAATCCGAGACCGAGTAAGAAATGTTATCAGACAGACTGTGGGATCAACATCTTGCGCCACAATTATTGAAAGACAACATATCAAATGGCTTGGCAATCTCGTTAGAATGCAACACTATCAACTACCGTCAGTGGCCCTACATCAAAGATCATCTGCGACGAGAGCAAGAGGACGCCCGAGAAGAAAATGGATTGACGACATCAAACACATTGTTTAATCACACGGAATGACACTTTCCAGTGCCACCCATCTGGCTCTGGGATATACCAATTATTCCCCTCCACGCCGGTTACGGCAAAAGACAAAAATGAAAGATGATGATGATGATGATGATGATGATGATGATGATGATGATGATGATGATGATGATGATGATGATGATGATGATGATGATATTACTATTACGTTGGGGTAGGCAGAGAAAATCTAGTATCTTGGAAGGTGGAAATTGTATCACAGATATAAAGAACAGAATAGGGTCAGGAAAAGAAAGAAACTGCATGTTATAAAACGATGAACATGTTATGCAATAAATCCATCTCCGGAGTTTAGAAAATGAATTATTTCATGTTATTCAAAACAATGTTTTCTCGTAGTGAATCTGAATTACGTAGACACAAACAATAGATGGCACGATCTATATCCTGGCATATTTCGCTGCATCTCGTCAGGTGCATGCAGCAGAAATCACACAACATAAAATAAAGTAATTAGGTAAGTCCTTCAGGTCGAAATATACAACACACATATTAACACAGTAATTTGAATTTCCTACCACGGTAAACAATGTATTTCATGTAACTAGTTTCCGGCTTTCTGTTAGTTCCGATTGTTGGAAATGCTTACCAAACCCGACTCCCCACATTGTGCCAGCGGCTGCGGGCGGAGGTGCGCAATTGGGAGAGTACAAGCTTTGTCCTGGTGCGAGTATATGCAACCTAAAGAATACATCTAGTGATAAGGCAGACCAGGCCCTAAGCCTTGGTCGACAACTGATCTAGTATTGAAACTTCGACAGGTACGGAGCATTGCTTTGATAATATGGCAACTTCTGCAGCTTGTCTTGTTCCAGATATATTGGTGTAAACTGGAGTAAACTATGCAGGTCGAGAGAGGGATCATGCTGCATGGGCAACACATGGTCTCTACAATTCAACCCAGACTTTGTGCTGTGGAGATGTTATTATGCCTTTTATTTTTTAAGGCACACTGTTACAAACTTTGGTCTGCCAAAACGGCAAAGTGCCAGTATCAGTAGAACTATAGGGTGTGTTTTTAATACCTGTGAGAATTGTAGGGATGTTTTGCCCTGGCCATGCAGGGGTGCGGGAGGGGGGGGGGGGAGTGAACAGGCTGATAGGCTGGCAAGGAACGCAACTCTTGGTGGTAGATTACTTATGGACAAGGGAGAGGTGGACCTGCGCCTGTGTGACCAGGTGGAGAAAGTAAGGGAACAGACTAAGAACCCCTATGTGGAAAAGATGAGATTGCGGGGGATTGGCAGGGATTCTGGTAGTATCTCAAAACTGAGAGGGAAGACCAAGAGAACTTTCAATCAGATAGCAGTAGGAACGATTAGTAGTGTGACCCTTCGCTGGCTGTTGAACGATGGGACGGAGCGCGTAAGGGAATGTCCTGTATGCAGTTATGTCAGTTCTTAGCTCATCTCAACTCAACTGACTGTCTAGTTATCTTCACACTTGTATAACTGTCTAGTTATCTTCCCACTTGTATAACTGTCTAGTTATCTTCCCACTTGTATCACTCTCTAGTTATCTTCCCACTTGTATCACTGTCTAGTTATCTTCCCAATTGTATCACTCTCTAATTATCTTCCCATTTGTATCACTGTTTAGTTAGCTTCCCACTTGTATCACTGTCTAGTTATCTTCCCACTTGTATAACTGTCTAGTTATCTTCACTCTTGTATAACTGTCTAGTAATCTTCCCACTTGTGTAACTGTCTAGTTATCTTCCCACTTGTATAACTGTCTAGTTATCTTCCCACTTGTATAACTTTCTAGTTATCTTCCCACTTGTATCACTGTCTAGTTATCTTCCACTTGTATCACTGTCTAGTTATCTTCCCACTTGTATCACTCACTCTTTCTGTCAGGTCTTAGTCAGATATGACTGAGCTACCGTATAACAGTAGACGGTACTACCTGCTTTCTGTTAGCGCCGAACGTTGGGCGGCGTTTACCAAACCCGACACCCCACATTGTGCCAACGGCTTCGGGCGGAAGAACGCAATTGGGAGGGTACAAGCCTTACCCTGGTGCGAGGAAATGCAAGCTAAAGACAAAATGTCATGGCAGGGCAGACCAGGCCCTAAGCCTTGGTTGGCGGCTGGTCTAGGATCGAAGCTCCGACAGGCGGACAGTTAGAGCATTGCTTTGCTGATCCGGCAGCTTCTGCGGCTTGGCTTGTTCCAGATGTAGGGGTGTTACCTTTCCTCTGGAGTGAACTAGGCAGGCCGAGAGAGGGATCATGCTGCATGGGCAACACATGATCTCTATATTTTAGCCCAGGCTTTGTTCTATGGAGAGGCAATAACTTCATCCCTGGTCTTAACTGGTCTCGGAATCAAAGCGAAAGGCAACTGTTAAGGGTTATAAGTCCCTGTCATTTGGCGTAGACATGGAGCGCCACGCGTTGCCTCTGACGGTGGGATACACCTACAGGTGTCACTGATCAGCTACCGCCCGCCTCAAGCTGGGCAGCCCCCAATCAATTGAGTGCTGATCCGCCACAGCCTGCCTGCTTCAATGGGTGCTTGGGGCTAGGACAAAATCTGAATCGCAGGCTGTAAAACTAATGCACCAGGTACAAACAAAAATAAAAATAGAAACCTCAAGCTACGGCTTGCAACCTGGAACGTGAGAACCATGTGTCCAGGATTTTCCACTGACTTGACCAATATTGACGGTGTGAGAAAAACGGCTGTGATTGATGCCGAACTCAATCGTCTTAACATTGATATTGCTGGCCTGCAGGACACTCGCCTCGCTGATGAAGGGTCACTCAGGGAAAACAATTACACCTTTTTTTTGGAAGGGTAGAGGTCAGGCAGAAAAAAGGCAACACGGTGTGGGCTTTCCAGTGAAGAATTCGCTACTGGGAATGATTGAAATTCCAGCAGGAGGAAATGAAAGACTATTATCCCTGCGCTTGGCAACCTCTTGTGGGTTTGCCACCATTATTACTGCATATGCACCGACACTCGATTCCTCTGATGATGTGAAGAATTCGTTCTATGAGGAGTTAGACTCCGTGATCAAGGCAGTTCCAAAATCTGACTTCATTTATATGCTCGGTGATTTCAATGCTCGTGTGGGCAAGGACTCGAGTTCATGGCTGGTGTGCCTTGGAAAATACAACATCGGTCGCATGAATGAAAATGTCAAAGGCTGCTGGAGCATTGCACCAGTAATGACCTATGTATTACAAACTCCTTTTTTAAATGAAAAGAGATGCATAAGGTCACATGGAAACATCCAAGATCCGTCCATTGGCACCAGCTGGACTTCATCATCACACGGAGACACCATCTGAACCATATATCATTGACTCGAAGTTACCACAGTGCTGACTGTGATACGGATCATTCCTTGATTGTTGCAAAGGTTAGACTGAGACCAAAGAGAAACACACAGTTAAACACAAATCTAGCGCCAGGATTAATATTACTAACACTCACGATCCTGAAAAGTGCTTTCAGTTTCAACAGCAACTTGAAGACGCTTTCACTGATACACCAGAAAATTGTACAGTAAATGAACAGGGGGGTCAAATTAAGGAAACTCTTTATAAAACTGCAGTAGGGGTTTACGGCACTGTGGATCATAAGAGGCAGGACTGGTTTGCGGCAAACAGCGAGACTCTGCAGCCCTTGATTGATAAGAAGAAGAAAGCTCTCTTAAGAAACAAGGAAAGACCAACGCGTAACACTCGGAGTGAGCTAAGGCAAGCTAGGAAGGATGTGCAAAAGGCTGCCAGGCAGTGTGCAAATGATTATTGGATCAAGTTATGTGAGTCCATTCAAATCGCAAGTGATAAGGGAAACATAATGTACTCGGCTCGCGATGATGGTGGAATTCTGCAAGAGGGCGTCTGATTGGTCTGGAACTCTGGGAGTCCATCGACCCCAGTATATAAGGCCCCGCACAGGTAGAACTGGCTCAAGAAGCCTGATTCGCGGGAAAAATGCCACGAGGAAAATCCAACAAGAAACACGCTGTTGCCAAGATGAGCAGCGTGGGAGCCGACAACAAGAAGAAGAACGTTGAGAGCCCACCTGCTAGCTGCATCAAAGAGCCTGATACTACAGCTATTTCTGAAGTTACTACGAGGGAGAAGATTGACAGCCCAACACAGTCAAGAATCAAGACAGCAGAGAAGAAGGAGGAGAAAGACACTAGAGTCGGATACACCGACTCAAAAACAGTCCGATGGGTTGTCAAGC
This sequence comes from Cepaea nemoralis, assembly GCA_014155875.1. Taxonomy (NCBI): domain Eukaryota; kingdom Metazoa; phylum Mollusca; class Gastropoda; order Stylommatophora; family Helicidae; genus Cepaea; species Cepaea nemoralis. The sequence goes on along the minus strand of JACEFZ010027838.1, from coordinate 229,735 downwards.
GGATTCCTGTGGAGCTGACAGATGACGAAATCCTGAAGCAGCTACGTGAAGAGAATCTTCACATCCGAGTCTTGAAGGCGGAGCGGCTTCTCACTTACTCCAAGATACCTACAACCCTGGCAGTGGTGACATCGGAGGGCAGCGAAATGCCGACCACAGCATCACTCAACAAGAGACTGCAGCAACCAGAGAGATTCATACCAAGAATCACGCAATGTTCAAAATGCCAGAGGGCCGGCCACAGCAGAGCAACGTGTCGCAGTAAGACGGAAATCTGTCGATACTGCGCTGATCACCACGCCTTCAAGGAGTGTCCGCTGGCCAAGATGGACACGGACTTCCGAGCACCCAACAACAAAAGAAAGTGTGCCAACTGCCTGGGCAAACATGGAGCAAGATACCTGGGCTGTCCGTACCTGCAGAGACAGAGAGACGTCTTAAAAATCGCCATCATCACAAAGACACCATTCAAGAAAGCAATGCGGAGGGGCGAGACAGCCACGGGCATAGCACAAGCTGAAAGAGAACATTTTCAAAAGCAGATAGACGAGTTGAAGAAACAAGTCAAGGCACTGCTGACGACGAATCCGACCAACGATAATGAGAAGCTGCTGGCCGACATGAAAGAAATCCAGCTCAACATCAAACAAGAGATCCAGTGCATGGCTGAGATGAAGAAGGAAAACGAGAAATCCTACAAAAGATCAAGACCGAAAGAGAACTACTGAGAGCCGAAAGGATGCAGCATCAACCCAAACCAACAGAAGAGAGGAAGCAAGATGAAGCACCACAAAAAAACGTCGAAAAACTGATGAAAACAATGCACAAAAAAGGAAGCAAAAAGACGCACGAAGGAGCCAAGCCACAGACCAATCAGAAGCAGCAATCAGTAGCCAGTAGTCCAGCCACGATATCTAAGCAACCCGAGATGAAATCAGCATCCTGCCAGGTAGAGGAGTGGTTCGTACAACAGGCCGACGAAGACGAATGGAAAGAGTACGAAGAGGAGTGCGCCGCATACGATGCCTTATGCCGAGAAAAGGCGAGTCAAGCTAAACAACGACGCCTGGAGTGGGAAAACAATAAGTCCCTTTAAGGACTGCACACAAAAGATACGGGCAATGCACAGAACAGGAGACTAAAAAACCCAATAAAAAGTCCTTATAAGGACTGCAGCCAGGAGCCTACACCAACAAAGAAAACCATAACAACAGAAGAGCACAAAGGATAGCCGCCGACCACTGCTGACGTCACAGACACAAACGCTACATAACCAGTCCGAGATAGGACTCACAAGACAAGAATTAGGGTGAATACACCCACAAAAACCACGATCCTCAATTATAACCACAGCTGATGAAGCAAGTTAGACGAGGACGAATTTGGAATTTTTGTTTTTGAAATTTGGAATTGGAATTGGAGAACTGGCCCTTTTTCCGTAGTCCACCGCACTGAGTGACGAGGCGCCAATGCCTATTGCAAATGTGTGTTTAGTAGTTAGACCCTGAAGTTTTGCAGTGGTATGTAACCATAATTAATTTGTTTTATATTATTTTTTATATATATTATTTTTAATTTTATAAACCATGTATAGCTTATAGTATTTTGTTTATTTAAATGTATAGTTCAGTAAAGCTATGACAGTATAATAATAATGAAGTGATTATCAAACTAATTAGATTTAAAATATAGCTAATCTTATACTGATTCCTAGCTTTAATCTTTAAGTTAATAATTTCTCTAGCAGTAACTAAAATTAACAAAGGAAATCTGTAAGCTCGGCTGCAGAGAATGGCGTGCAGAACTCTCCCCAGCTCGCGTGAGTTATCGGTTCTTGAAGAAAATGGCGCAGGCCGATCTGGACTGCGACGAGTTATTTACAAGAAATAGATTAAGGAACAATTTAGAAGCTACTTGTGTTAAGTTTTATGAGGCTAGGTGAAAAGTAGAAGATGGAAGAACATCACTTAGAAAATTGACACGTGGGAGACCAGCTCGACAAGTAACGTTCAGCCTTTGTTCCCAAAACAGGTAAATTCTAAATTACGAGCAGACGATAAAGATTAAAGAGAGAGTGGTCCACAGGTTAGGAAGTAATTTGACACACATAGTGTCAGTAACACTTGCCTAGTAACACTTAATAATTATTCATAACTAGTGGATTATTTACAGTGGTATAAATTATTATGAGTTAAGAGGCTTGTTGTGGTAAGAGCTGGGCAAATATTGGTTGTATGATTTATTGATGAAAATAATATACAGAATATTAGTGGAGTGGCTATGAGTGATTAAAGTAAACACACTTGGACTGCAGTCAATGAAAGACAAGGCACATTACAATATAGTTAAGTATTCAATATAGTATAGGAATTTGTTGTTCAGCAGTAAGTGAAGTCTGGCATCACATCTGTTAACAGGAGGCAGTAATATTTGTGTAGGTGTATCAAGTTATCGGTGGAATCAGCGACTGAGATTCTGCCTTAAGTTAAGCATGGTGGTTGACGCACGGGGGAGAGAATGTGATTTAATGCTACGTACCACCTTTCGCTAATATATTTATATGCACTTGCTATGTGTCTAGTCACAAGGAATAGTACACTAATGGTGTTGGCCTCAATCAGTGCTTGCTGGTTATTAATTTGAAATAATATTAGGAATAATATTAATGGCAACAATATATATTATAATTGTTTTAGGCATTATTATATCAGGTACAACTGATTTAATTAGGTCAGATTGATCATGATATATGATACAGATAATGTAGATGAGTGATTTGGTGTCCCTGAAGCTTTAGGAAAATAACATTTAACAGGCTATTACAGAGAGATGTTAGCAATCAGGTTTGGTGAGGTTCAGTGGAATATGACCGGTGTAGGTGTTTCCTATAACTAAACTAATATAGACAGTGTAACTGATTTTGTGGTTTCCCTATGTAGATATCCCAAGGTAGCAAAAGTGGGATATACCATGAGTAGGGGAAAGTAACCAGGATGATGGGTAATATTTATAACATATGTAGAGCAGAGAAGAGTACTTACATGTTAAGTGTGGCTTTACTGAGGGGAGGAATGTGATTTAGTGCTGCGTACCACCCTTCGCAGAGATATTAATATGTAGTTGTCATGTGACATAAAGCGTAAGATAGCAAAATTTATAACCGGTGTATCATAGGAAGAATGATGGGGAAAAGAGGACACAAATGTACATCTTTTGCCTAGTAACACGGTGGTTGGCATTAGACAACACCGGATGACATCAGTGTGTAATAATGATATCAGATATTACACTGGTTATTATATTAGTACTGATGTTCTGCATCCAGCGATGGACATTTTTGTCGTGTACTTTCACTTGATACTATTGTGTGGTTATTTTATGAGCTGTCTTAGTAGCCTCAGAGTTCTTCGGTTGAGTTCCTGTGTAGTACATGTTTATCTTCAACTTTCTGTGAATGTTGTGATTCTTTTATGTGCAAATGTTACATTGCCACATTCTACAAATATGGTAATTCCACTGGGTATATGTGTCCATTGCTTTCCACGGTTGAACACGTTTTGCTTGTCGGCTAGTAATGTGTAATATCATGCGGTAATGTGTGTGGTGTCATGTTGTTGATATCCTTTATCATAACATGGGCATTGCAGGAGAGGTGTGCCCTGTGTCATATGGCACCCCTTATGGGTCTAGGTGTTTAAATGTCAGGATGGTGAGTGATGGCTAATTCTTGACATAAGTCGCATCAGGGCGCAACTGAGAGGGCATGATGATAGACTGGTGGATTTCAATTCTGGTTTCATTGGGGGAACATCAATGGATATAGTATTTGGAGTTTTTGAAACCGGTGTTGGTAGGAGAGCAGGGGTCACCTGGAGAGTGGAACCCATCAGGTATGACATGCATGGACAGAGCAATTACTGTTATAAATGAGGCTATGTTAGTTGTTATCAATGACTGGGTGTAGTGATGTAGGTACCGGATTAAGTACATGGATGGGCATTGTCTTATGAGTATCACATGATGATGACTATGGTTGTGATGGTGGCTATGATGGTAGCGGTCATGTGATGATGATGGTAGCCATGATGAGGATGATGTTTATTATATCCGCCAGGGGCTGAAGTGGCGTGTAGTAATCGAGGCGGGTGTATGTAGACTATTGTAATTTTAACCACAATCAGGGTCATGGTGTAGGATTGAGGGTGTCTGGTGAATGTGTAGAAAACCTTGGAGGCTGTTGAATAGGTGCTCCCTGTCATTTATATTTTATGTGGAGCACATCCTATAGCCTATTCATATCATTGTTGTCCAGTTGAAGCATCATGTGGTTGGTGTGAATTTACACAGTCCATGTCTATGTTTGTGCCACAAAGACATTGTTTACATACACCAGTGTTGTAGTGATTGTCCTATGCAGTCCATGTGTTGATGCAAATAATGAGTCTTTGATGATTATTAATTAGATGTTGTGTTTGCCTACAATGTCTGATGTATGTTGGCCAGGTCAGTGTTGAGATGTTGTTTGCTCGTTATGTAAGTGAATCTAATTAATGTGTCAGGATGTTGCGTCTTATGCCTATTCGTCACAAGTACAAGAGTGCCTGTCTTACGTAGAGAGACTGGGTGTTGTTGTTGTCTTGTTGGGTCATCATGTTGAGATGTTTGACTTGTCTTTGCCTAATATTTTTTTGGTTTTTATTTTATCTACAGGCAAAGCCAGAATTCTAGTTTTAGATTTTAGATTTTCCTGGGTTCTTGGTGGACTAGAAGTTTTTGTTAAATTAGTTTTTAGTGGACTAGAAGTTTTTGGTAAATTAGTTCTAGTGGATTAGTTGTTGGTGGATTAGTGTTTGGTAGATTTGGAGATTTTACTGGATTAGAAGTTTTTGCTACACTTAGATATTTTGTTTGTTAGATTAGTGTCTTTGCAATTTGATTTTTGCTGTATCCTAATTTCTTTGTTGATGCTACATGTCTGTATATTATTGTGAAGTTTAGAAGTTTAATAAACCAATGATGCTTGTGTTACTCTTACTTTGTTGTTTAGTTGATAGACTCTTAGAAGGATAGTCATTGGTGTTAGAACAACTCTCGGAGTAATTCTTTGTCTGGGATTGGAGAATATTGTTCCAGTCCCCTGTCGGGCCACCCTGGATCTTCTTAAACTATAATTCTTTTCTATTCTTGTTAACCGAGGACGGTGAGAGGTTCTTTCTCTTTATTCATTTCCTTCTTTGGCCCTACGCAGTCAGGGTTGCGCTCTTCTCCTCACATCACCGTAGCAGAAGTAAGTGGTCCTTGCTTCCTGTTTTTACCTCTGTTTCAATAAGAAGCATGTATGAAGGAATAAAGAAAGCCTGTAGTTCAGTGATAAAAAAAAGTGCACCATTGAAAACCTTGACTGGAGAAATCATCACTGATAAGAAACAGCAGAAGGACAGATGGGTAGAGCACTATTTGGAGCTTTACTCAAGTGAGACCAAACTAGGGGATGATGCCCTCAACGCCATAGAGGCTCTACCAACTGTTGACAACCTGGACACACTTCCCACCATAACAGAAGTTAAGTGTGCTATAAATGAACTTACATCTGGCAAGGCTCCAGGTAAGGATGGGATTCCAATAGAGGTTAACGGGAGTGGGCAAGACACACTCACTCTACAGATCCACCAGCTAATAGAGCTATGCTGGCGAGAAGGACAAGTCCCACAGGATATCAAAGATTCAAGCATCATAACACTGTACAAGAACAAGGGCGATCGGAGCGACTGCAACAACTATAGGGGTATCTCACTTCTGTGTATTGTTGGAAAAGTATTTGCCAGAATTGTTCTGCGCAGACTTCAAGTCCTAGGAGATCAAGTCTACCCCGAATCACAGTGTTGCTTTCGACAGAACCGGTCTACCATTGATATGATATTCTCATTGCGACAAATGCAAGAAAAATGCCGTGAACAGAATCAACCACTGTTTATTGCCTTCATCGACCTCACAAAGGTATTTGATTTGGTCAGTCATGAGGGTCTGTTCAAGGCAAATAAGAAGATTGGCTGCCCACCAACTCTTCTGTCCATTGTGGAATCTTTCCACACAGGCATGAAGGGTATAATCAAGTTTGATGGTGCAACTTCTGAAGAATTTGAAATCAAGAGTGGAGTTAAGCAAGGTTGTGTACTAGTTCCCACCCTCTTTGGAATATACTTTTCACTTCTACTGAAATATGCCTTTCGTGATCAGGATGGTGGTATATACATTCACTCACGCTCAGATGGCGGCCTTTACAATGCTCAGAGATTGAAGGCCAAGACCAGAGAGTTGCTTTTTGCAGATGATGCTGCAGTTACGACCCACTCTGAGGAAGAATTGCAATGTCTACTATCTGCATTCTCCAATGCTTGTTCTGAATTTGGTTTAACAATTAGCAAACAGAAGACACAGATTATGTCACAAGGTGCACATGGGGTACCATCAATCTTTATTGACGACGCCGAATTAGAGATGGTAGACCATTTTACAAATCTAGGATCAGTGGTAAATAGCAAATTATCCCTAGATCAGGAAATCAACATCCGGATTGGTAAGGCAGCAACAACAATGAACAGGTTAAGAAAAAGAGTCTGGGAGAACAGGAAGCTTACTGCAAAAACAAAAGTCCTTGTCTATCAAGCCTGTGTCCTTAGTACTCTTCTTTATGGCAGTGAAACCTGGACAACTTACTCACACCAAGAGAAACATTAAACAGCTTTCATATGCGGTGTCTGCGAAGAATTCTCGGTATTAAGTGGCAAGACAAAATCACAAATACTGAAGTATTGGAAAGATCAGGTTGTGTGACAGTTTATTCCATGCTCAGTCTTCGTAGACTAAGATGGATAGGACATCTTAGGAGGATGGATGATGGTAGAATACCAAAGGACATCTTTTTTTGGTGAATTACAGATGGGTAAGAGATCTCAGGGTCGGCCTCTACTACGATACAAAGATGTGTGTAAGCGGGACATGATTGATACAGGCATTGATAATGCACATTGGGAGCAAGTCGCAGCTGAACGTGTTGCATGAAGGGCAAACATCAGAAATGGAATAAAGACAAAGGAGAAAATTATTGCAGATAAGTCACACACCGAGCGTTTGAGACGTAAGATGGTGCATGATGGTGGAAATGACCACGTGTTCACATGCACCCACTGTGAACGGACATTTACAGCGCAAATTGGCCTTATCAGTCACATTCGCTACCGCCATAGATAAAAGTTATTATGCCTTTTTAAAGCACAAACTATCGTCTGTCAAGACGGCAAGGTGCCAATGAAATGTATCACTCTCTAGTTATCTTCCTTTTTGTATCACTGTCTAGTTATCTTCACATACCTAGGAAGCAAAATGACATCTACAGGGGACTCAACACCAGAAATATCATCTACAATCGCACTGGCATCTAGTGCCTTCAATAAACTGTGAAACATCTGGAAGTCAAAGACACTCAGCAAACACACAAAACTTAAAATCTTCAACTCTTGTGTGATTCCAGTGTTAACGTATGGATGTGAAAGTTGGAAATCAACGGTAGCTTTAGATAAATAATTAGACAATTTTGAGAACAAATGTCTTAGAAGACTTCTAAACATCCACTGGACAGACTCCAGAACCAATTCGCAAATAAGACAAGAGACTAAGCAAGATACAGTATCCAATTTCATAAGAAGACGCCGTTGGAACTACATCAGCCATGTACTCAGAATGGACAAGACAAGACTCCCCTACCAAGCCCTCATATGGTCACCGGTAGGGAAAAGAAAACGGGGAAGACCAAGAGAGACCCTGCGTAGAACCATCATCAGAGAAGACTCATTCAATGGCCAAGTAAATATCCAAGATCTACAACAGGTAGCAGCGAACCGCCAGGCATGGAGAGTCAGGACTTCTGCCCTATGCGCCGCCTTAGGCTCAAGAGGAAAGACTAACTAGCTATCTTCCCACTTGTATCACTGTCTAGTTATCTTCCCACTTGTAAAATGTCTTGTTATCTTCCCACTTGTATCACTGTCTAGTTATCTTCCCACATGTATAACTGTCTAGTTACCTTCCCATTTGTATAACTGTCTAGTTATCTTCCCACTTGTATCACTGTCTAGTTATCTTCCCACTTGTATAACTGTCTAGTTATCTTCCCATTTGTATAACTGTCTAGTTATCTTCCCACTTGTATCGCTGTCTAGTTATCTTCCCACTTGTATAACTGTCTAGTTATCTTCCCAGTTGTATAACGGTGAGGTTATATTCCCACTTGTATCACTTCCTAGTTATCTTCCCACTTGTATAACTGTCTAGTTATCTTCCCACTTGTATCACTGTCTAGTTATCTTCCCACTTCTATAACTGTCTAGTTATCTTCCCATTTGTATAACTGTCTAGTTATATTCCCACTTGTATCACTGTCTAGTTATAGTGATACAAGTGGGAAGATAACTAGACAGTGATACAAGTGGGAAGATAACTAGACAGTGATACAAGTGGGAAGATAACTAGCCAGCAATAAAACCTGTGGACATGTCCGGAGTGCAATGAAGATACCCCAGCTGATAACTGATAACTGAAAAAAGTGGGAAGATAACTAGACAGTGATACACGTGGGAAGATAATTAGACATTGATACAAGTTGGAAAATAACTAGACAGTGATACAAATGGGAAGATAACTAGACACTGATGCAGGTGGGATGACAACTAAGAAGTGATACAAGTGGGAGGATATTTAGACAGTTATACAAGTGTGAAGATAACTAGACAGTGATACAAGTGGGAAGATAACTCGACAGTGATACAAGTGGGAAGATATCTAGACAGTGATACAAGTGGGAAGATAACTATAAAGTGATACAAGTGGGAAGATATCTAGGAAGTGATACAAGCGGGAAGATAACTAGACAGTGATACAAGTGGGAAGATAACTTGACAGTGATACAAGTGGGAAGAAAACATCAAGGGATGGGCGACAGCAGTATGTCAGTCAACAAGGTTGAGGGTCAGATAGTGCTGGACATCCATTGCAGCTAACTTTCACTGCAGAGATGGTACAGATTGATTGCACTGCAGAACAGCTTCACTATCTTGCTGGTGCGCATTTTCTAGGAGACTGAGCAGAAGATAAACATCGTACACTAGGTAGCACAACTGCTAAATGACAGCCGATGGCATTATAAGATTATGTGAGCAAAAATATGCAGTTATTAAACAAACAAACAAACAAAACCAAACAAAAACCAGAAAGCAGTAAGTGTTAGTTAGTTAGTTAGTTAGTCGCAGTTCCAACTTCGCGGCAACAGGTCGTCCCCTTATTGTTCCATTCCTGTGCCAGTGATATCACAAAATGCTCCTCACTGCCCCACGTGAACAATGGAATAGACAGGAGTGTCGGCAAGCCAACAGCCCGCACAGGTACATTGTAAGTGTAAGACATACAAAGAACAGACAGTGGTTGGGAGTTTCTGGTCAATGCATGAAAGGCTTCTAACCTGGATTAACATTACTTTTGACACATAATTTGTGTCAGGTCTTAGTCAGGCATGACTGAGCTACTCTATGACAGTAGACGGTACTGTCTGCTTTCTGTTAGCGCCGAATTTTGCGCGGCGCTTACCAAACCCGACACCCCACATGGTGCCAACGGCTTCGTGCAGAAGAGCGAAATTGGGAGGGTACAAGCCTTATCCTGGTGCGAGGAAATGCAACCTAA
>JACEFZ010027838.1:207500-217500 GCA_014155875.1 Cepaea nemoralis | reverse complement strand
AGAAGTAATCACATTCCTCTTCCCATGCATTCTCAAAACTTTATAAAATAAAGTTTCCAAAATTTATCTTCATTTCTGTCAATAATAATTGTTGTTATCAAAAGATTATGTTAATCCAAAACTACAAGCTTTTGTATTATTCACCTTGTCAAGTTCAACCATTCCTTCAAAACCTCCAAAATATTAGTATACTGTTAAGTACAGTCCACTTATTTAAATGCCAAAATTCAACCTGGCATTCCCCCCCCCCCCCCCCATATTCTCCCATTAAACGCTGTTCAACCCAGCTCCTATTTCAACTCCCCATTTACCCAATATCGCCAAGTCATTCCCCTCATCTATGGCTTCCAATCTATGTATTTACGTTACGAACCATCTAATGTAGTCCCTAATTCAATCCCCCAAACCAAACCAGTTTTTACCGGTTTAACTCTTTCCAATCCACATGTAATTATCAATTGTTGCTGATAACCCTAACCACTTTTAAATATACTCCTCCATTACAACATACTGAGTCACTTCGCTAATCACCACAACTTCCTCCTAAACTCAATCATGTTTCATCCTCAATTTCTATTTATAAACGTTATACACGTTAAACAACTTAACTTCAAGTCGTCTGTTTCATATTTTCTGTAAGTTCCCAAAAACAACTCTTCATTTTTCCCACACTTGAACGTCAAGCTAGTAATCATTTTGAACACACCCAGGGTACTCAATAAAACCCCCCCAAAAAATAGCTAAGTTAACTTATCCTCACATTTTATAAAGAACAATTGAAGTCAAAACAATAGATCAAACAATATCAACCCCCTCATTCTTTGACATCATTTTTATCCCCACACATTAATCAAATTAAACATATGTGATGAAATGAAAGACCATATATATACATACATATTATGACTACTAATCAATTATTTTCCGTCTAAGAAAAACTCAACATTTCAACTTAAAAATCAAAATGATAATAAAGCATATATCAATAAGTCTTAACTTACTACAATATTATGTCATCCCGACAACTCTTAATTAAGTTATTCGCTAACTTTCTTCCTCACAAATACCGTGTCTAACTTCTTCTTCTATCTGCAATCTGCAGAATATTCTACCACACTATTTATCCCTTCTCCATTTTCTTAATAGCCTCAAATTTTTTTCTATAAGTGCAATATCTACATCAATGTCGCCATCATCCCGAGGAGAACTATCTTCTTTCATATCAGCATCTTCATCAGTTTCTGACTTTTCATCCATCTCTTGTTCCGCATCTGTATACCCATTACTAGCAACCGCTAATCTCTTCCTTTCTAAATCCAATCTAATTTTCCTATCTTGACGTCTCAATAAATTATCAAACAGTGGCATATCTTCATCACTTGAGGAATTCACTCTAATTTTCCTTTGCCTCTTAATTTCTTTTTCTTTCTGTCTATCTAACTTTCTTTTTACTGCCTGTCTTGTATTCATAAATGGAGCTTCTATTTTTTCCTTGATTGATTCTTCACTATTATAACCGTCATACGTGTTGTTTTCCTCTGTCATGATTGTTTTTGGTATTGTTTCTTCATGTTCAGCAGTAGTAGATGCTGTTATTACTTGTTTCTCATTCTCTATACGTATTGGATATTCTGTTTGTCTGACAATCTGTCCATCTGACAATATTTCTTCTGAATAATAATTATTATTATTATCCTCTGCATCTTTTCCTTCATTATCCCGTCTTAAGTGTTCTACATGTGAACGTGCAACATGCCATGTAACTTGATTCTTAATAGTATACGATACTGGACCCTTCTTTTCTAAAATATAATATCCAGGGACCCAATGAGCATCAAACTTAGAGTTTTTCCTATGTTTTTTGTAATAAACTCTATCACCTATGTTGAACTCTTATAAGTGTGCGTTTTTATTTGTGTATTTCTTCTGTCTTTCTCGAGCCTTAATTATATTATTTCTTAAACGTATATGTGCTTTGTGCATTTCTTGCAACCTTGTTTCCTGAAAATTCTCCCCCATATAATTTCTCCTAGGCTTTAATAAATTATCAATTGGTAATATTGGTTCTCTCCCATGTACTAGGTAAAATGGTGAGAACCCTGTTCCTTCGTTTTGGTGTGTACGGATCGCCCCTAATGCTATTCCCAAATAAAGATCCCAATCCATATCGTGTTCTTCTACATTTTTCGCTAGTATGTTGTATAATGTCCTATGTTGTCGCTCATTTTTGGCATTCGAAGATGGTCTGTAATACGAAGTCTTAATGTGTTTTATATTCAAATCTTTTACCAATTTTTCAAACTTTCTATTTACAGATTCTTTCCCATTGTCTGTAAGTATTATTTGTGGACACCCAAACCTTGGTATAATTTCTTGTAATAGCATATTTATAACTGAATCAGAACTCTTGTCTGGAATTGGATAAACTTCCGGCCAGAGACTATATGAATCTACGATATGTAGTAGGTATACGTTTCCCGATAATGTTTTTGGATGAGGACCTGAAATATCCAAACTTACTTTCTGCATTGGAAATTGAGGAATATCAGTATCTTGTAAGGGACATTTAATTATCTTCATGTTTCTCTAACCTACACTTTTCACATGCTTCAACATATTCATATACGCTTTTAAATAAATTCGGCCAGTAATATTTACTGCTAATAGACTTAACTAACTTATCTCGTCCAAAATGACCATTATTATCATGATATGCCTTTAAAACTTCCTGTTCTAAATGTTTCGGAATATATTTCCTTAATCCCTCACCTTTTTCACCTATATAATATAATTGATTGTCTTCTTGTAGCTCTAAAAATTTTCTTTTAAAACTATTTCTCCCCTGTTTCTTTCAGTTTTCTTTTTATCTGTACTATTTTTGGATCTAATTCTTGTTCATTTTTCATATTAAATTGTTCTAGATGTGGGTCTTCTGTTCTAGGTTCAGACTCTTGATCCGACGGTAAACTCTCAAAGTCTTCTCTATTTATTATGGCAGAATCTAATATATTTACTTGCCAGTTTCGATCGTCTATCTCCGGTTCTCCTTCATCTTCCGTGTTTCCTGATGACTGTGGATACGGGATTCTAGACAACAGATCGGCGCATGTATTATGTTTCCCTGAAACATATTCTACTTTAGCATTGTATCCCTGTAGATTCAATGCCCACGTTTGTATTTTCCTATTTTGTATTGGTGCTTCTAATATAGACTTTAATGGCATGTGATCAGTTCTAATAATGAAATTGGCGTTATGTAAGTAGTAATTTAGTTTTGGAGAGCGTAGTGTATAGCATAAGCCTCTTTTCAATAGTCGACCATTTCCGTTGAGACCTGCTAAGTTTATGAGACAAGAATAAATTGGCCTTTCATTTTTAACCCCCTAGTATTCCAGACTCTTTTCCTTCATATGGTTGAACCAAACACGCTCCTATAGCATTATCTGAAGCATCGGTATATAATATTAGCTGTTTATTCAAATCTGGATATGTCAATAGTGGCACTACTGTTAAGCTATTTTTTAAAAGCTCGAACGCTTTCTGACATTCATCATCCCACTTAAATCTAGCGTATTTGCCCGTTAAATTAGTAATAGGTTCTGCTATCTTTGAAAACGCTGGAATAACCCGCCTATAATACCCACAAGTTCCTATAAACCCACGCACTTCATTTACGTTAGTTGGAGGAGGTAAATCTTTAATAACCTTTATCTTGTCTTGGTGTGGTTTAATTCCGTCTCTATTTATAATATATCCCAAATATTTTGTTTCTGTTTTTAAAAACTCACATTTACTAAGCTTTAATTTAACATCATGTACTCTTAATCTGTCGAATACTAACCTTACATGTTTCAAGTGATCTTGCACATCGCCTGCCGTAAAGATAAGAATATCGTCTATGTATGCTAGGGCAAACTTTTGCATACCCTCTAGTACTTCATTTATTAACAGCATGTAGTGAGATGGAGCCGTCCGAACTCCGAATGGCATTCGTAAAACTTCGTAAGAACCCATATGAGTACAGAAAGCACTCTTCTTTTGAGCGTCCTTCGACATCGGGATACATCCAGAACCCTGATCTTGCGTCCAGTGTCGTGAAAAATGTAGAGCCATTAAGCAACCCTAAAATATCATCAATCACCGGCAAGTGGGTACGCTACATTCTTAGTGACTTTGTTCAACGCCCGATAGTCGCAGCAGAACCGATTTGAACCATCAGATTTGGTCACGATGACGATCGGAGATGACCATTCTGACTTCGATCTTGTTATTATTCCTGCTTTCAGCATGTCTTCTATTGCTTTTTCAACAACTTCTCTATTTCTTAAGGGTGTTCTATACGGTTTTACACCAATTGGTGGATGATCTCCAGTATCTATTTCCATTGTAACTGTACTAGTCCTTCCCAATTCTAAATCATTAATTGCAAAAACATCTTGATTTTCTTTAACCAATTTTTCTAATATTTCCCTATTCTCCGGTGGGGCTTTTAATTGTGATAACAATTCTTGTTCTCTTGTCCTTTTGTCAACTGTATCTATTTGAGATGGATGTTTCTTAAATGTATGGATCAATTCATCATTTCGTCTTTTCCAGCTTCTTTTATACTTATTTCTGACATTATTTCTAACCATGGGAGTTTCTGAATAATCATTTCCCAATATGTTTTCTTTTTCTATAGTTAACATGTTATCATCATTATACGCTACTTTAGCGATTACACAACCTCTATATAATTTAATATTTTTTCCTGTATTATTTAGGAGCATCACTGGAAAGCTGAGATGTTTATCTAATACTATTAACCCATCGGTGACTTCTAAGCCAGGTTCCTGTATTATTTCTCTGTCTAATTCCGTTATTTTAACTGTTTGTCCAACCGAAAAGTACGGATTTTTTTTCATTTTTGCCTGTATTAAATTAACCGTTTGTGGTTTCACATTCATGGTCGTTTTGACTCTAACTAGTGTCGACACATGCATATCCTCTTCTAAATCTACGTAAACATCTTGGAATTTTAATTTATGCAAATCAAAAAGAAGTCTCACCCCATTTGTTAATAAAAAATCTCTACCCAATATCATATTTCTATTTAAATCCTTGGCCACATGGAACATATGCCTAACATTTATCCCTCCTAATTTAAAATTTATCATCGTTTGTCCAAGCACTTCTAATTTGTGTCCAGTTACCTAATGAAGATTCTCCTGAATTCTAAATATTTTACAGTTTTTTAATATTCGATATAAAAATGTTTCTTCAATCACGCTAACTTGCGCTCCCGAGTCAACTAATGTTCTAATTTTATATTTCCCTATTTCTATTATACATGAGCTAGGATCAACCATATTTAGTGACAACTGTTTTATCTCCCCAAGTTGAGGCCAGTTCTTATGTTTTTTATTTCTAAATGTCCTATTATACTCATCATATGGGTTTTTATTATATTGATTCATCTTTTGGATCTTACTATCTTCCCCCCCCCCCTACTGCCGATCCTGTTCAGTATGCGGGACGCCAATTTCCCTGATTTCCTGACCTTCTAAAATTTCTCTGCACTTCTCCATAATTCCCATTTGCTGATCTACTATTTGCAGTTCTATTCTGTGTACTAGTCTGAGCACCTCTATTATTTTGTGTATTCGATGGGACACGTCTGTTACCACAGAAGCGAAAAATTTGTCCACGTTGGTGGCATCCCCAACAAACCACATTTGTGTTATTTGTGTTACCTACCATGTTTCTTACAGTATTTCTCAATTGTCCTTCTCTACCTTGATTATATACGTTACTGTTTCCTTGTACCATCTGTATTTCTCCTCGTCTTTCTCTCCATCCATGTCTATACTGTCCTATTTCCATAGGTTCTTCAATTCTATCTTCCGAACTACTACCTAACTCTCGTCCTACCCTCAATCTAAACCTTCTCCTCAAACTTTCTTCTTGTATAGCGATATCTACAGCTTGAGACAACCTTGCAGGATTCTCTCTCAATAATTTAAATTTCAATCCATTTGACCTAATCCCATCAACAAAAATCCCCACCAACATCCGTTCTACTTCTTCAGCTCGTACATTCTGACCCAAAAATGACTCTTCAGCTAAATTGATCAACCTATCACTGTATAGCTGTACACTTTCTGTAGTATTTTGTCTCGTCTGTCGCAACACTGAGAATGCGTGTTGGGGGTCAGTAATTTCTGCGTATTTATGTGCCAGGTCATCTTTGAATTGTTCCCAGGTTTCACCTCCTCCAGCTTCTAACTTTCTTCTTATATGGTCCGAAACAGAACGTGTACTAGTTCTATAAGCTAAATTCTTTTTATCCTCATCTGTAGCATTTATTTGATAAGCATGTTTCTCAATAGAAATAATCCATTTCTTAAATTGGTTCGCCTGCCCATTAAATCTCTCGACATCACTGATTACAGTTTGCTGTCTTAATACTGCGTCCACCTTTGATATTGCTCCACCAACTCCACTCAGTACCTGAGAAACATCCTGGGGCTCCATCCTAAACAATCTATAATGGAAATCACCAAGCAATATAATATACAAATAATTTCAGACAATATTATTTTAAAGTAAGCAGCAAGAAATATTTTGTTCAATTTAGTATGTTATTAATTATCCTAAAATTATCCATTACCTAAAGTTGTGGAAAAAGGTTCCAATCGAGAATCTTGAAGAAAAAGGTTCCAAGCGAGAATCCTGGTGAAAAAATTCCAATCGAGAATCCTGATGAAAGGGAGTATGATCGACAATCCTGGTGAAAAAATTCTGATCGACAAACTTGATGAAAGGGAGTCTGATCGACAATCCTGGTGAAAAAATTCTGATCGACAAACTTGATGAAAGGGAGTCTGATCGACAATCCTGGTGAAAAAATTCTGATCGACAATAGCAGTGGAACGGTCAGTTCAGATCAATTGAAACAAATTTGATTCGAGACAAGTTGAACATACTCGATTGAAATGACTGTTGGCGACCTTGATTCGAGAATTTCAGAGAGTGACAATCGACCTTGATTTAACTTCAAACAGTCCAACAGTCCAGTGAGCTGAGACCATGCTCATAAATTTTATCATTCTCGAGATTTCGCTGTTCCAACTGGAGCTGATCGTTCGGGTGTAGACATAATTTACTTCCCGAGGTACGAGGTTACTTTACAAGTTGTAAGATGCATCTAGCGGTGACGACATCATTACATCATTTACAAATTTCAATGTAAAACAGCAATTCTTGATTTTAACAAAAACAGCGTATGCCAGCGATCAAGGCACTATATATTGGTGAATCAGGTATATTAAAAATATCGGTCTCTCTATAAAACAAGATTAGCAAACCTTCTGACCTTGACTGAGATCCCGTTAACAAACACTGAGAAATTACAACAACTACCCCTGGGCGGGCTTTTAGTTGTTGCGTCTCTTATAATTTACTTGAGAAAACCTCCATAATATCCGTCTCCAATCGCAGACAAGACAAGATCTTCGCGTGAGTCAACAATCTCCGCGACGTCCCATGTTGGAGATCTTGAGGTCGACGGCACCAAAACAGCCTGTATAACAGTGGTATAGATGATATGATAAGGCTGTGTGTGTGGAAGGCTCGTGTCGATATAGTGGACAAGTCTCGGCTGTTATATAAACATGCGTTTATTTGTTGAAATCATACAATCTTCAAACTGATGATGTTAATCGCGGACAAGGTTCATGTTTACATAGTTGAATCCCAAGTCCCAAGTCTCAAGTGACGTGTGTGTAGCCCCTGGATACTTCTACCCATTCGTGCACACACGTTCACCAACTATGATTTCCCACTAGTTAATGAATGCGCAGCATTCATTAACTCTCCCCTACTAAGCTAACTCCCTTACTGTTATAGAAGAAGAAGAAGGAGGAGGAGGAGGAGGAGGAGAAGAAGAAGAAGAAGAAGAAGAAGAAGAAGAAGAAGAAGAAGAAGAAGAAGAAGAAGAAGAAGAAGAAGAAGAAGAAGAAGAAGAAGAAGAAGAAGAAGAAGAAGAAGAAGAAGAAGAAGAAGAACGAACGAACGAACGAACGAACGAACGAACGAACGAACAGACTTTATTTTCAAAGGGTAACAAATTGGGCACGCAGGCCCGTCTTACATTCGGCCCTTCCAATCATTCATCTTTCCTTCATCAACAGTGCATAGGAAAAAAACATTGTCACGTGAATTGTGTAAACATAAACAATGCATATTACTATGTTATGAGACACATCCACCACCCACCCACACATCCCCCATTCACTCCAACTTCCCCACCCAACCACACACACATACAATAATTCCCCCACCCATCCACCACATCCCTACACCTACACATCTCCCCACCCACACACACCTCTCACCCACCACACATCCCATCCACCCACACCCCAAGCACACATACATTCAATAACCCACACATCCCCCACCTACACACATCTCCCCACCCACTCACATATCCTCTACCCGTCCCATTTCCCACCAACAATCACTCACCCAATATCCTCCTCCACCCACACACCTCTAACCACCCAACCAAACACACATTCCTCAGCCACACACATGTCTCCCCGTCAACTCACATATTCCGCACCTACCCACACACAAATTCCGCACTCACCCACATAATCTCCCATCTCCCCCAGCCCACTCACAGATCCCGAGATCGCACCTACAAACATCCCCCACCATCTCCTAACCTGCACACACTCACCCATCCACATATCCTCTACCCACCCACACATCCTCTACCCACCCATCCCCCAACCAAACATCCCTTAACCACACACCCTTACTCATAAACAATCACCCACCCACACATCCTCTACCCAACCACACATCATCCACCCAACCACACATCCTCCATCCACCTATTCCCCCAGCCACACATCCCTAAACCACACACCCCTACCCATATACACACACATCTCCACCCACGCACGATCTCCCCACCCATACAAACATCCCTCACACACATCCCCACCCACCAACACATTCCCCATTCACAAACACACACCTCCCATCCACGCACACACAACCCATACATTCATCCCCTCACACATCCCTAGACACACGTACTTATCCCTCAACCACTAACGCCCACACATCCCTTACCCACTCATCAACACATACATCTCCTATCTACCCACCCACACTCACGCATCCCAACCACCCATTTAAGCACACATCCCCCACCCTCACACACATCCTTCACCCACCCACAAACCCAACCATACCTTCACCCACCCACACAAACATCATTTAACCACACCCAGCTCCCCTCCCACACAATACCACACCCACACACATCCCAAAGACACATCCCTCACCCACACACACATCTATCCACACATCTCCTACCCATCCACACATCCCCCAACTACAATCACCCTCATTACCCATACATACATCCTTCATTCAGCCACACACACCCCCACCCAGCCAGACATATCCCCCACCCACACACACATCTCCAAATCCATCACCCACACCCATCACGCACCCCTCCCCCAATCCACACACCCCCACACACATTCACCCACACATCTCTCACCCACACACACTCCCACCCATCCACCCAAACATCCCACGCCCATACACATCCCTCACCCACACACATCCCCAAACCCACAACCACCCCCACCTGCACACATCTCCCACCCACCACATATCCCCACCCACACATATACCCCCACCCATCCCATAACCCACCATCAATCATCCACCAACATATCCTCCTCCACCCACTCACCCACAACCACCTACACAAACACACATCCCCACCCACAAACACATCTCCCCATACACCCATACATCTCGCACGCACCCACACACAATCCCCCACCCACCCACACACAATACCCCACCCACCCACACAAACCCACCCCTCCCACCCACACATCCTGAGCCCACCCACACACATCACGAATCCACCCACACACACATCCCCCGATCCCCAACCTACTATTATGATCAAACTCCCACACTT
>JACEFZ010027838.1:142500-205000 GCA_014155875.1 Cepaea nemoralis | reverse complement strand
AAAGAAGAAGAAGAAGAAGAAGAAGAAGAAGAAGAAGAAGAAGAAGAAGAAGAAGAAGAAGAAGAAGAGAAGAAGAAGAAGAAGAAGAAGAAGAAGAAGAAGAAGAAGAAGAAGAAGAAGAAGAAAGAAGAAGAAGAAGAAGAAGAAGAAGAAGAAGAAGAAGAAGAAGAAGAAGAAGAAGAAGAAGAAGAAGAAGAAGAAGAAGAAAAGAAGAGAAGAAGAGAAGAAGAAGAGACCCAGGCCGATTTGCAAGAGGCCTTTGCTGAGATGCCTCCCATTTTCATGAACATGGAAGTGTCGCGAGACAACATTGGTGAATTTATGAAAGAATACGACATAAAACGTAAACTACTGACCACTCCACGGCGGACTTTGAACGGTAGTTATATCGGGAAGAAATTTTAATAGTCACCGCCACTCTTAAAGTAGTATCTAGCCCATGGGTTGGTAGTTATACACATCTACCAGACAATTGAGTATCGACGAGTTAACTGTTTTAAACAATTTTGGGAAACAGTGCCAAGGGGACAGAAATCCAACTGAAGCTATTACAGCCGACACCATGAAACTATAACCACATAAAGTTGGGAGTAAGATAGGGGTGTGTTTTTGTCACCGGATCTCTTCTCCATCTATATCAGTTATCAGTTATCAGTTATCAGTTGGGGTATCTTCATTTCACTCCGGACATGTCCATAGATGCTCAGATCCTCCCCCAGCATATGCATCAGCGTCCGGTGGCTAATAGTGCCAGTTCTGTGTTGGTTGACGAGGCGCCTTGTTTTCCCGATGTACCTCTCGTGTCTGGCCGTGCCGATTCTTACTCCCAAGTCTTTCATCCTGGACAGCGATGCGGATTCACTGACGTCAAAGACTTCTCTTCTCGCCATATCTTTAAGGGCGTTAATAACATCGGCACGATCCATGGGCTGGCCATCTACAGGGGGCGCAGAGCCAGCCAGTTTATCAGCTCGTTCATTTCCCTCGACTCCCGCATGTCCCGAACCGAAGATAAAGGTGATTTTACGGACAACAGACTTCCGCAGCGACTCAGTCCACTGTCTACGTACAGATCCAGCTTCGACCTTCTTAATCATGCTCATTGAATCACTTAGTACACACACGTTGATATAATGCTGTGATTCCAGCCATATGAAAGCCTGTGTAACTGCCATCACCTCCAGCGTCATGCTGCTCGTGGTCATAGAGTGGGCACCACTGGATTCTTGAATCGTTCGGCCCGCTGAACGCGCTGTAAATGCCCACGCACTTCTCTGCTGCTTTACAGCAGATCCATCTGTGTAGATGAGCACTTCGGGGCTATATGAGTGTTCAAAGATGAGCGCGTTAACCTCTGCATTGACAGCGGCAGGGTTCTGCTCTCTGCACCGTCTGTCGAGTTCTCTATAGCGAAGTAATAATGAGAGAGATTAAAGAAAAGCCAGAAATAATATTCGGAGGTTATAATATAAATAATATACGCTATGCAGATGACATAGTATTGATAGCGGATAATGCAACAGATCTACAACAATTGTTGGACATTGTAGTAACAGAGAGTGCAAGGAAAGGACTCTCTTTGAATATCAAGAAAACAGTAACAATGCTGATATCAAAGAAACAGGAGACACCCAAATGTGAAATAGAGATAGAAAGGAAAATTCTTCAACAAGTGGGTAGTTTTAAATAGCTAGGGACATTTATAACATCGGATGGAAGATGCGCAACAGAGATTAAGAGCAGAATAGGGCAAGCAAAGGCTGCTTTTCAGAAAATTAAGAATATCTTATGCAATAAGTCGCTATCATTGAATGTAAGAAAGAGAGTGCTGAAGCGCTATATAGAACCTGTTTGGTGTATGACTGTGAATCTTGGAATATAAATGAACACATTAGGAGGAGGTTGGAAGCAACAGAAATGTGTTCCTTAGAGAATGATGCGAATTCTTTGGACTGCCAAAGTAACTAACAACGAATGCCTTAAAGAGGCTAACGAAACTAGAACATTATATACAACAATAAGAAAGAGACAACAGCCTTTTTTTTTTGGGTCGTGTGACGAGAAGAGAGGCGCTGGAGAACATTGTGACAACTGGAAAGATCGAAGGGAAGAGAGGCAGAGGCAGACTTCGAGAAATGATGCTGGATGGATTGCGACGGTGGCATGGAGGAATATCAACGGCAGAGTTGATCCAGAAAACCAAAGACCGAGATCTGTGGAGAGTCATGAACGCCTATGTCAGTCGGCACGGAACTTGATGATGACCATGAAAGTATTAGGTAACGCCTCTTGCGGCAAAACACTAACAATTAAGGCCAGACTTACCGACGTCTCATACTGCCAGGGCCAAGACACTACAAAACTAATCAATAACCCTAGGTTTAAAAACATGACTGCCATTACAGATGATTTCTTCGAAGTTGAAATGTTAAATAAGAAAACTGTCTTGGATCTGCCTCTACAGATTGGGTTCTTTGTCTACCAGTATGACAAATTACACATGTTAACTTTCTGGACACATTTGTCTGTAAAGACGACCACCAACTCACCGAGATTGGCACTTACTCTCTCTCTCTCTCTACTTGGCCCTTAGCGCCGATGCACTCTCTGAGGTGATTAGGCCACACCTACAAGAAGAATATGATAGAGAATATAATCCATGTTTGTCACGGCAGTTGGCGCCCTTTCTCTTGTCATTGGGCTTTCGAAAGTCCTTGTCCTGTTTGGGCAGCGGACATTCCTTGAAAGAGTGGTAATTCGGTGCACTATCGGCAGATCTCTGTCTTGCTGAGGCATGTTGTTCTGCTGCGGCCGGCTCTCTGGCACCTTGGGCATTGTGGGATTCTTGGAATAAATTGTTCAAGCTGTTGGGTTTTCTTGTTCATCCACACGTGGCGTGGCATCTCGCTGCCCTCTGTTGTCACCGTCGAGAGAAGTATATTGTAGTAGGAATTTTAGAGTAGGTCAGAATCCGCTCTGCCTTCAAGATTCGGATATGAAGATTCGCCTGTTGAAGCTACTTCAGGATCTGGTCAACTGTCAGTTCCACTTGGATACGACTCTGTTGTCTTTCTTCTCTCTCTCTCTCTCTCTCTCTCTCTCTCTCTCTCTCTCTCTCTCTCTCTCTCTCTCTCTCTCTGCTTCTCGATAGTCTTGGCTCTTGTCTGTGGTGGGTTGTCGTCGGTCTTCCTCGTAGTAGCTTCATTTGAGGTTACTGTAGGTTCTGGTTCTTTGCTGCAGCTCGAAGGCAGGTTCTCTCCTCTTGTCTTCTTTAAGGTCTTGGCGACTTCCACGCTGCTCATCTTGTATGTCGGGTGTCTTCTAGTGTTAGTCTTGCAACGTGCCATTTTCTCCCCCGTATCAGGTTTCTTAAACAGTTTGTGTGACTTGTTCTCGATAGCGCTTTGCAGTTGCGAATGTGAAAAGAGTTTACTCCGTTCCAAGTTTTGTATTCACCTTTTATGTTGCATGAACTCCACAGCGGGTGAATACAACACTTGGAACGGCAATATTTTCAAAAACCCACAGTCAGTTGAGTTGAGTTGAGCTAAGAACTGACATCACTGCATTCAGGACATTCCCTTACGCGATCCGTCCCATCGTTCAACAGCCAGCGAAGGGTCACACTACTAATCGTTCCTACTGCTATCTGATTGACAGTTCTCTTGGTCTTCCCTCTCAGTTTTGAGATACTACCAGAATCCCTGCCAATCCCCCGCAATCTCATCTTTTCCACATAGGGGTTCTCAGTCTGTTCCCTTACTTTCTCCACCTGGTCACACAGGTGCAGGTCCACCTCTCCCTTGTCCATAAGTAATCTACCACCAAGATTTGCGTTCCTTGCCAGCCTATCAGCCTGTTCATCCCCCCTCCCGCACCCCTGCATGGCCAGGGCAAAACATCCCTACAATTCTCACAGGTATTAAAAACACACCCTATAGTTCTACTGATACTGGCACTTTGCCGTTTTGGCAGACCAAAGTTTGTTACAGTGTGCTTTAAAAAATAAAAGGCATAATAACATCTCCACAGCACAAAGTCTGGGTTGAATTGTAGAGACCATGTGTTGCCCATGCAGCATGATCCCTCTCTCGACCTGCATAGTTTACTCCAGTTTACACCAATATATCTGGAACAAGACAAGCTGCAGAAGTTGCCATATTATCAAAGCAATGCTCCGTACCTGTCGAAGTTTCAATACTAGATCAGTTGTCGACCAAGGCTTAGGGCCTGGTCTGCCTTATCACTAGATGTATTCTTTAGGTTGCATATACTCGCACCAGGACAAAGCTTGTACTCTCCCAATTGCGCACCTCCGCCCGCAGCCGCTGGCACAATGTGGGGAGTCGGGTTTGGTAAGCATTCCCAACAATCGGAACTAACAGAAAGCCGGAAACTAGTTACATGAAATACATTGTTTACCGTGGTAGGAAATTCAAATTACTGTGTTAATATGTGTGTTGTATATTTCGACCTGAAGGACTTACCTAATTACTTTATTTTATGTTGTGTGATTTCTGCTGCATGCACCTGACGAGATGCAGCGAAATATGCCAGGATATAGATCGTGCCATCTATTGTTTGTGTCTACGTAATTCAGATTCACTACGAGAAAACATTGTTTTGAATAACATGAAATAATTCATTTTCTAAACTCCGGAGATGGATTTATTGCATAACATGTTCATCGTTTTATAACATGCAGTTTCTTTCTTTTCCTGACCCTATTCTGTTCTTTATATCTGTGATACAATTTCCACCTTCCAAGATACTAGATTTTCTCTGCCTACCCCAACGTAATAGTAATATCATCATCATCATCATCATCATCATCATCATCATCATCATCATCATCATCAACGTCGTCATCATCATCATCATCATCATCTTTCATTTTTGTCTTTTGCCGTAACCGGCGTGGAGAGGAATAATTGGTATCCCAGAGCCAGATGGGTTTCACTGGAAAGTGTCATTCCGTGTGATTAAACAATGTGTTTGATGTCTTCAATCCATTTTCTTCTCGGGCATCCTCTTGCTCTCGTCGCATATGATCTGTGATGTAGGGCCACTGACGGTAGTTGATAGTGTTGCATTCTAACGAGATTGCCAAGCCATTTGATATGTTGTCTTTCAATAATTGTGGCGCAAGATGTTGATCCCACTGTCTGTCTGATAACATTTCGTACTCGGTCTCGGATTGTTAAGTTGGTAGCTCTCCTCAGGCATCTCATCTCACAGGTGTTGATTTTGCATAAGTGTGATTTGGATAATGTCCACGTTTGAGATTGGAAGCATAAGGTTGGTGTGAATATGATGTTTATTATCTGTCGTTTTGCGGACATAAATACATTTGGATGTGTCAACGTAGGTGATAGTTGATATGTAAGTTCGCTTGTTTTTTTACATCTAATTTCGATTTCTCTGTTCTGTCTGCCGTCTTCCGTGATCATACTTCCAAGATATTTACATTCACTAACTTGTTTCAGGCCGGCTTCCTGACCTAGAGGTTAGCGACTTTTCTCCGTTATCTCGTATACTCTCATAAGTAACGTGACGACGGTGAGAATCAGCAGTGGTTGGAATCGTGTCGGTAACTTACGGGGTATGTGAGCCGGCCGCTCAGAAAGCAATGGCAAATCACTGAGCGTAATCTTGCCAAGAAATCAACAATCAGCTGAAAGATGCTGATGTTGACAGCAATGTCCTGTAAAGGATATGCGAACATTAATTAATTAAAACTTGTTTCAGAGATGTGCTATTTATACGGTCTCTGTGGCTAAGGGCTTGCGAACGATGTTTGTGAGCCCGTTTACTCGGGTTCGAAATACAGCGGTGCTGGTTTTTTTCGAAAAAGGTATAGGAGCCGTGCAATATACGTCATGCAACTTAATTTTTTTTTTTTTAGTGGACCAGGCTATCTGCTAACTTGCGTTACTTAGGTCGTGGCTGTATTTATACTCATATTGTATCTGCAGCATGTTGAACTCAGATTATTAATATGATTTTGTAGTCTGCCCTCATCGCTGTAAAACAGGCACTGATAGTCTGCAAATAGAAGTCCATTTATTGCCCGTGGATCTTTTGTTTCATTTGAAGTAATGTGTTTAAAATGTTTCGAATCTGTTCTGTCAAGGCTTGCTTCGTTGGATATTCTGTCCATGTCAGACCATCGTCTCATTATCTCGAAAATAAACATTCACATCAAACCACCACGGCGTCCTCAAGGGGTGAAAATGCAAAAAAAAAAAAAAAAAAAAAAACTAAATATCCCCCGCCTAAATAGCTAGAAAATGCAGCTGTCGTTTGAAAATATGCTGAAAGACCACCTCAAGCCCAATGCTGCAGCTAAACAGTATACAGAAACAGAGTGGAGAGCCCTAAAGAATATAGTTTACAACACTGCTATAGAAATCCTGGGTCCAAATCCCCGAAAGCATAAAGACTGGTTTGATGAAAATTCAGAAGACATCAACCAATTGCTGGCCGAGAAACATCTTCTCCTCAAGGCACATTTGAATGAGGCGAAGTCAACATAAAAAAAAAAAAGATGCCTTCAAGAACATTCAGAGAGTAGTGCAGCAGAAACTTCGGCACATGCGGGACTCCGAGCTGAGCAGCAACGATGATTAAATTCAAGGCTTTGCTGACAGACATGATATGAAAAACGTCTACGACTCACTGAGAGCGGTCTATGGTCCTATATAACCAGGCACAGCTCCCCTCCTCAGTGCAGATGGGGGAACATTGGTCACCGATAAGAAAGAAATCCTTCAGCGCTGGGCAGAACATTTCAGCAACATCTTAAATGCAACTTCCTTCTTCGATGATGAAACCATCAACTGCCTTCCTCAAGTTCCCACTAATGATACACTTGATGACCTGCCAACCATAGTGGAACTAAACAAAGCCATCCAGCAACTCTCCAGCGGCAAGGCACCTGGTCCGGACTCCATCTCGGCAGAGATATACAAGGCAGGTGGGCCGGTCCTAAAGGAGCAGCTTCACCAAGTCTTTACAAACATATTTGTGAACGAGACAATGCCACAAGATTTCAAGGACGCGTCAATAGCTCACCTTTACAAACGTAAAGGGAACCGCCAATCCTGTGACAACCACCGAGGCATCTCCTTGCTTTCAATTGCAGGGAAGATACTTGCCAGAATTCTTCTCAATCACCTCACAGCCCATCTCGATCAAGGTCTTCTTCCCGAGAGCCAGTGTGGCTTCAGAAAAGAATGTGGAACTGTTGACATGATTTTCGCTGCAAGGCAGCTGCAAGAGAAATGTCAGGAACAGAACTGCGAAATATTCTCCACTTTCATTGACCTTACCTTTGATACAGTCAGCAGAGAAGGACTGTGGAAGATTATGGCAAAATATGGCTGTCCACGAAAGTTTGTCCAAATAGTGCGGCTATTTCATGATGGCATGCAGGCAAGAGTACAGGAAAATGGCGAACTGTCTGAGGCCTTTCCAGTCATCAATGGAGTGAAACAAGGATGTGTCCTGGCCCCAACACTGTTCAGCCTCATGTTTTCAGCTATGTTGACGAATGCCTTCGAGAACGAATTGGAATAAACATCAACTATCGCATGGATGGAAAGTTATTCAATCTCAGAAGGCTGAAAGCGAAAACCAAAATTTCCTGTTTGCTGATGATTGCGCTCTATTCGCCAACTCAGAGGCGGACATGCAACATAATGTTTCAGCTTTCTCACATGCCTGTGCCAACTTTGGGCTCAATGTCAATTTGGAGAAGACTGTAGGTATGTACCAGCCAGCTACAGGGAATAATTACACTGTGCCGAATATCAAAGTGAATGGTCATAGCCTAAGTGTTGTGGACAAATTCACCTATCTTGGCAGCACTGTGTCACAAGCTGCCACAATTGATGATGAAGTGAATGCAAGAATCTCCAAGGCCAGCGCGGCCTTTGGCAGACTGTACAAGAATGTATGGGACAGAAATGGAATAAGCCTGCAAACAAAGCTGAAAGTCTACAAAGCAGTTGTATTATACACACTGCTATATGCTTGTGAAACCTGGACTGTTTATCAGCGACACGCTAGGAAATTAAACCACTTCCACACAGTCTGCCTTAGGAAGTTACTGAAGATTAAATGGCAAGACAAGATCCCAGACACTGAAGTCTAGAAAGAGCGTCCATGCCCAGTATCCGCACTCTACTAATGAAGAATCAGATAGATTCGTTGGGCTGGTCACTTGACTCGCATGCCAGATCACAGGCTCCCTAAACGAATTTTTTTACGGCGAGTTGCCTTGTGGTAAACGCTCCTAAGGCGGCCAGAGGAAACGCTTTAAAGACACTCTGAAAATCTCACTGAATGCTTTTGGAATTCATCATGACGCCTGGGAGACTGCAGCCAGGGACCGAAATTCGTGGCGTGCATCATTACGCAAGGGTGCAGTCACTTGCGAGGCAACCAGGACTGCAAGAGCTGTGAAGTAAAGACAGAACAGAAAAACCACTGCAGAAAATCCTCTTCCAGAAACGTCAAGCATTCTTTGTCCACATTGTCAAAGAACATTTCGAAAATATTTCAAAATAGGCCTTATCAGCCGTCTTAGAACTCACGGCTCCATACTTTCAACCCCACTGGATGAAATGAATGGCCATCATCATTCTTGATGGACAAGCAACAACAACAAACATTCTGTCCATGTAGATATTAAATAGCGGAGGAGAGAGTACGCATCCCTGTCTCTATCCTGTATTGACTTTGAACATATCTGATATACCTTCTTGTGTTCTTATTGCACTATGGCTCAAGTGATGTATGACTATGATGTTTTCTAGCAATTGTCCCTGTATCCCATAGTCTTCAAGGATGGTCCATAATTTGTATCTGTCTACTCTATCGATAGCCTTTTCCTGATCTACAAACACAATATTCTGCTGGTCACTGTATTCGATGGTTTTTTCTCATATTTGTCTAAGTGTGTATACATCACCAAAAAACAAGAAGTATATTGTGAGCTTTATTAGAACACGATTACAAGAAACAAATTGGATGATGCTGCTAAAGCCTTCAACAGCACACAACAAACAAACACAAACACACAACTACATGAAAAACACTACATGAAAATACAAAGGAATCTCAGATAAGTAACCTTTGTATGTTCATCTAGTGTCTTTCGTGTAGTTGTGTGTCTGTTTGTGTTTGTTTGTTCTGTGTTTGTTTGTTCTGGGCTTTAGTGGCAACGTCCATTTTGTTTCTTGCAATCGTGTTCGAGTAAAGCTCACATTATACTTCTCTATTTATTTATCTTATGGTGATTCATTCATTGCCTTTTTAAGCTTTACTGCAGTTCCCCTTATTCCTAAGTGTGAATAGTGTATTTCTGCAACTTTTACGTTTTCTGAAACCGAATTGTACTTTGCTTATTAACTGTTGTTCAGCTATGCTATGGGTCTAGCTCTTTGTTCCAATAGTTTTGCGTACATGTTCCCTATATGGCTCTGTGTGTTTCGCACTATCTCATATTGCCTTTCTTTTTCCATATTGGTACTATTACTGCCTGTTGCCAATCATCTGGGACTTTTCATTCTTCTTACGCTACTAATAGTAATACCATTTACTTTAATTGTATGTTTACACTCTTTACATTACTTGAACATACCAGGACTTCCTAGAAGTGCATGGCAGGGGGAGTGGGTCTTGAGCCTGACGAGTTAAGACCCCCCGGTTAGTGCAGTCGCCTCAAACTGTGCAGGTTAGGGGTTTGTCTCCCCCCTCCCCCCCCCCAAGGAAAAAATCCACACCTTACCGAGGATTTGAACGCCAGTCTCCCGAAGGAGAAACCGGCAATCTAGCCACTCGGCCATCAGAATTTTCCAAAATAATTACCACACATATAATTTAGAAACTAGTAAAGCAATTATCAAACATGTTGTGATAATAACAGCTTCATTAATGTTATATAGTAAATGTGATGCTTGGTTGTGAAGACGAAAATGAGACCGTCCATTGTGATACTGATAGTTTGGGTACATAATGAGCGGAAGAGGAAGGTGTTTATTAAGAGCACATGCTTTTTTAGATACAAGATAGAGTTCCTGTCAGGCATTTCTTGCGTGAACTTTAGAAAAATTCCAAGACCAGCAGCTTGTTTTAGTGTTCGAAAATATCAAACTCACGTGGCAGCCTTCAAACAAGACATACCACGATGCTCAGCGTGATCAGAGTATAACTATAACTTTTCATTATAAATTTAAAATAATAATAAAATATAATTGACAGCGGTAAGCATTATTTGTTATTTACTAAGTCAAAGCTACCGCTGTGAATATTTTCAATAGAAATCTTTAGTTTACATTTCAAAACAAATATCCAGAAATTGTATTAGTTTCTCTCTTCTTTCATTTCTCATTAATTTCCCTCTATATTCTCCAATTTTCATCTTCCAACTTTTGCATTAATATTTCCCAGTATTATTTTTATTTCTTGTGATTTAATTTGAGGCATTGCCATTTCTACTTCATCGTAAAAGTAAAAGTGTTGTATTTCTTCATCACTACTGCTCGTTATTAGTACGTATGCTTGTACAATATTTATATCTACCATAATAACTATATCTGAAAAACACCAGTAACCATTAATTGACTATCAAATAGTAGTCCTACTCCTTTCAGAAGAATTCCATGTTCTTATTTTAAATTTATTTTCCATTTAAAATTTATTCATTATGATTTTGGCATCAGTAGCTGGATAACAATCTGGTGTCACCTGTGGCTCATGACTGTCCCTACGCAAATCCTAAAACAGCCATTAACATCGTTCAATGCCTCTGATATGTGACTATTAATCAAATCTTGGGAAGATAATGTGGTGCTTTTCCCTTGCCTTGCATATCCACATGGGGATGTCTTTTGCCCTTGACAGCAATTTCCAGCTGTCAGGGCAAGTGAATTCCCCTGCTCAGCTGCAGAGTTGTCCACCTATGCCAGTGGATACTCATTCCCCAGGGCTGCATTTGCCACTCCGTGGTGTGTTTCACATCCCCTACTACTGGGAGGAGCAGTTAGGATTTTTCCTTCCTAAAGTTATGGTCTACGATGGCCAGTCTCCAGTACTGTCAGAGGACTACATCTATACAGCAACATTTAATCCAACCTGCTAGACCAGGTCAAATCTTGACCTTGGTAAATATCTTACAGTATTTGACTGGCACAAATAGACATGACATGATCACAGATATACAAAGGTTTCAGCAGAAGAAGGTGGAGTGGTGGGAACAAGTCAATTATTTGGAGAATCCTGGGAAGGCCAGTGCTTGCGTGCTTGCCAGTTTAAATATTATTGTTCTCTTTGAGTGTCACCATTGGGAAATCAGATCTTTGCATTTTTGTTCACTTTGAACCATACAAAGGGCTACTACTAGTGCACTAGACTGTTGTGTTTGGATTAGCTTTCCTTACTACCAGTGTCCTTCCCCACTCTGACTTCTGAGGTACTTGTAATGTATGTCTCCAAATCCAAGAACAAGACGTCATTTTAGTCTAACTGGCAGAGGAAAGGGTTGAACCTGCCACCTAAGCATCAGCACACCAGAGTGAATGCTCTTATCCATTCGGCCATGCTGACTTCTGTAGAAAACAGACCTGCTAGCATATCTCTAAATGGGAGGTAACTCAAAGTCTGGATAACTTTTAGGTTTAACATTTGATCCTAGCCTGTCATATCTCTAAATGGGAGATAATTGAGAACTTTACATTTAGGTTTAACATTTGATCCTAGCCTGTCATATCTCTAAATGGGAGGTAATTGATAACTTTATATTTAGGTTTAACCTGTGATCCTAGCCTGTCGTATCTCTAAATGGGAGGTAATTAATAACTTAACATTTAGGTTTAACATTTGATTGTAGCCTGTCATATCTCTAAATGGGAGGCAATTGATAACTTTACATTTAGGTTTAACCTGTGATCCTAGCCTGTCATATCTCTAAATGGGAGGTAATTGATAACTTTACATTTAGGTGTAACATTTGATCGTAGCCTGTCATATCTCTAAATGGAAGGTAATTGATAACTTTACATTTGGGTGTAACATTTGATCGTAGCCTGTCATATCTCTAAATGGGAGGTAATTGATAACTTAACATTTAGGTTTAACATTTGATTGTAGCCTGTCATATCTCTAAATGGGAGGTAATTGATAACTTTACATTTAGGTTTAACATTGTATTGTAGCCTGTCATATAAGCATCGTGTAGAGCCGACTATTAATAAATCATAATAAATGCAATGTGGCCTAGTAATACTGAAGACTTGTGGCTATTCACATGGCACCGTACCTGTCTCCTTGTTCAACCACATAGCACTATCAGTAACTGATTGGCCGGTGTATTTTAATACAATCTGCTTCACAATGGGAAAAACTGGAACTGATACAGAATGAAGGAATGTGAATTGTCTTTGTTGTATGTGAGATACTTTTGGTGCTCACATCCTTATAGAATTTCATTGTTTTTCATCAGCTTGGTCCTTGATATTCTGAACATGTGTCTGCAACTCAAAAGCCTCACATCTGTATATTACCACAGAAATGTCAACTGGTCCATGACTCACATCTGTATATTACCACAGAAATGTCCAATGTCCATGACTCACATCTGTATATTACCACAGAAATATCAAGTGGTCCATGACTCACATCTGTATATTACCACAGAAATGTCAAGTGGTCCATGACTCACATCTGTATATTACCACAGAAATGTCAAGTGGTCTGTGACTCACATCTGTATATTACCACAGAAATATCAAGTGGTCTGTGACTCACATCTGTATATTACCACAGAGATGTCAAGTGGTCTGTGACTCACATCTGTATATTACCACAGAAATGTCATGTGGTCTGTGACTCACATCTGTATATTACCACAGAAATGACAAGTGGTCTGTGACTCACATCTGTATATTACCTCAGAAATGTCATGTGGTCTGTGACTCACATCTGTATATTACCACAGAAATGTCAAGTGGTCTGTGACTCACATCTGTACATACCACAAATAAAGATGAATTTTCTCATAAATCTTACTTTAAACTTGTTTGCCGGTGTTATGCCATAGATTTTTAATATAGTTTGTTCTCAGCATTGTTATGGCCCTCATTTGACATCTTTAGAGAACAGTTTCCATTGTTGATTATGGAGCCAAGATATTCAGTTTCTGAATTTTCAAGTTCTTCAATGTTTTTGTTTTTTTTTAATCTTTGGTTGGTATGTAGGTTTGTCAGTGGGCATTACTTTTGTTTTAAGTTGAGAAAAAGATTTTGATTTTCACTGTCTCATGAAAAAAGGGGATTAACTCTTCCAATCCTTTAGCACTATTTGAGAGGTGGATTGTGTCGTCTTCTTTTTTCGTTCGCGACTGCGCCCTCAACAAGTTCTGGAATTATTCTTCCACCAATTACGAATTGATGAAAATTGTCTCTGGTCTGATCACTTTGGACATTTCTCATTACATTTTCTGCAATATGTTGAATCGATGTGGAGAGATCATGTAGCCCTGTCTGATTCCCTTTTGCCCCTCAAACCAGTTTGATGATTCACAGGATACAGGACAGCTGCATGTTGATTATCATATAATGATTCTTCTTCTTCTTCTTCGTTCATCCGGAGTTTTTTTTCTTTCGGATGTGATTGCGTTGTGCCTGTTTACAGCAGAGCTGCGTTCTTGCGCCGTTAGGCCGACACATCCGACTTCTACGGGCATTTGTTGACCGGGTTAACCTTCCCGGGGGTTTCTTAGGACGTTTGACTCTCACTGTTGTCCCCCATCCCAGCTGGTCCATATAGAACAGCCAAAGATCCTGGTCAGCCCTCAAGGGAAGGCAGGGGCAGACCATGGACATTCCCCGCCATCCATGGAGGCTTCCATACTTGCAGAGCCGATACATAGCGCTCTGGTACTGGGCTCACCCAAGGAATCGTCACGTCCTGCACATGGCTGCTTAGCCTCACTTCCGTATATTGGGCCTTCCGTTCACCATAGGCTGTTCTTCCGGAAACCAGAAGTATGCAGTCTGCAGATGACATCCACACAGTGAGCTTTCGATTCGGACTTTCCATATAATGGATTTGCTATCCAAGCAATATTCCATTTCGTGCCACTAGGACACTTTTCCACCTTTTATGAAGCCCACACAGTGGGCTTTTGATTCAGACTTTCCACGTAATGGATTTGCTATCCAAGCAATATTCCATTTTGTGCCACTAGGACACTTTTCCACCTTTTTATGAAGCCCACACAGTGGGCTTTTGATTCGGACTTTCCACGTAATGGATTTGCTATCCAAGCAATATTCCATTTCATGCCACTAGGACACTTTTCCACCTTTTATGAAGCCCACACAATGGGCTTTTGATTCAGACTTTCCATGTAATGGATTTGCTATCCAAGCAATATTCCAGTTCATGCCTCTGGGTCTTCATGCACCTTTAAATGTCAACCTGTATGTAGTTAAAGTAAGCTGTGGTCAACTTTAGCTTTTTGATATCTCCATAAAGCTTGTCCTCAAATGAAGCAGGTGTGGGCCAAAATATCTTTCTCTGTTCTGCATACGTTGGGCAATCCTGCAGCAAATGTTTTGCTGTCATTTTTCCAGTTCTACAATTACATTCATCGGTATCTCCTATCTTTAGTTTATTGAATAAGTGGTATTTCAGCCTGTTATGTCCTGTGCGGAGTCTGAAGATTGCTACTTGTTCTCTTCGGTCGAGTTTGTAATATGCATCATCCTTCTGATGGCCTGGATGCTCTGATTCCCATATATATATATATATATATATATATATATATATATATATATATATATATATATATATATATATATATATATATATATATAAAAGAAGAGTCTTCCTCTTGAGAAGGTAGTAACTACTGAAGATATTCTATCCATACTTAAGAAATGGGCTACTCTAGAAAAGAACAGTATGGGCACCCAAACGGCGTGGGTATGATAACTAGGTCATGCCATGGCATGGGGCTGGTTTTAGATATAGCGAGGCCATTTTGATGAAATGCATACTATTTGATTTAAACCATTCCATTCAGTAACTATATCTTCTTAGTATTAGCAGCACAGTAATAATAACCTTATTGTAATATCTTAACAAAGTATCTCAACCAGAGTATACTTTAAAACTAGCGTGGTTTTGTACCACGTTGCAGTGTTTCTTTGTCTGCTAGCGATCATATTCTCCGACGCCGAATTTATACAAATATTGTAGAATGTCAGTTCATTTATCAGTGAGTTATCAGTTATCAGAAGACGTTTGTAAAATACGCCACATAATGTGTCTAGATTATTTTACACGAAACATTTATTTGAAATACTTCTTATTTCTTATTCTTCTTCTTACTTCTTATTTTACAAACGTCTTCTATCTACAGTAACATTTTCAGCTAATTTAGTAGGTGTATGGTACAGAAAGGTTCTCCGTCGGTAACTTAACGGGGTATGTGAGCCGGTCGCTTAGAAAGCAAAGGCAAACTACTGAGCGTAATCTTGCCAAGAAATCAACAATCAGCTGAAAGATGCTGATGTTGACAGCGATGTCCTGTAAAGGATATGCGAACAAAACAAAAAAAATGATACAGAAAAACCAAAGAACAAGTCCTTCAAGAAACAAATGAAGCTCGTAAACTGATTAGATTCTTTAGACGTAGACAGTCAAAATTGTTTGGGCATGTTATGAGAAGAAATGACTTGGAGAACTTGATGACAACTGGCAAGATCGAAGGGAAGAGACCAAGGGGAAGACCAAGAAGTAAATACCTGGATGGCTTGGCCATGTGGCATGATCGAGACAGGAACATGGAGCTGATCCATGACTCTGGTGATCGAGTGAGATGGCAAAACATGACCGCCCACGCTTATCGGCATGGCACATGATGGATGATACACGAATGTACATTCAATCAGTCAATCAAGTGCCATGCCGGAAAGCGTAGGCGGTCATGACTCGCCATTTCACTCGATCACCAGAGTCGTGGATCAGCTCAGTGTTCCTGTCTCGTCCATGCCATGTGGCCAAGCCATCCAGGTATTTTTCTCTCGGTCTTCCTCTTGGTCGGTTCCCTTCGATCTTGCCAGTTGTCACTAAGTTCTCCAATCCATTTCTTCTCATAACATGTCCAAAAAAGTTGGACTGTCTACGTCTAATTTCTCTAATCAATGTATGATTTTCATTTGTCTCCTGTAGTACTTGGTCATTGATTTTTCTGTCTTTCCATGGTATTCTTTGCATTCTCCCCAGAAATCACATTTCTGCAGCCATCAGATATTTTTCAGCTTGACTGCTCATTTCCAAGTTTAACATCCATACAAAAGAACAGGCTCTATGTATCCCCTCAACACTCTTTTTCTCGTTTCAATTGACATCTTTTTATTGGTCAAAATGTTTTTCATCTTGCTAAAGGCTACTTTCGCCATGGCGATTCTTGTTCTAATCTCTTCAAGGCATCTCCCATCAGATGTTACGACTGTTCCGAGATAATTGTACCGATTCACTTGTTGAAGAATATTTCCATTTACTTGTATATTACATTGTGGCACTTCGTTCTTCCTAGTGACGACCATAACCTGTGTCTTTTACAATTTAATTCTAACCCCAGTTGCTCACTGTGTACAACAACCGCATCCACTAATTGTTGCAGATCCTGCGCATTGTCTGCAATAATACTGTATCATCTGCATATCTAATGTTATTGATGTTTCGTCCTCCAAATGCTGATTCCATTTATATCTCTACATTTCTGAAAATATTTTCACTGTATAGGGAAAAAAGATCTGGAGACAATTACACATCCCTGCCTAACACCTCTCTTATAGGCTGATATTGTCCCACTTCATTATCAATCCTTATGGCAGCTTGTTGTTTCCAATATATGTTTTTTTATAAGTCTAATGTCTCAATTTGTAGATCTGCAAGCATATCCCCCATGTTAACATGTCTAACTCTATCAAAAGCCTTTGTGTAGTCAATAAAGCAAAGATGTATATCCTTGTTTACTTCTATAGCACGTTCAATAACTGTTCGCAGCATATACAGAGCATT
Organism: Cepaea nemoralis; assembly: GCA_014155875.1. NCBI lineage: Eukaryota > Metazoa > Mollusca > Gastropoda > Stylommatophora > Helicidae > Cepaea > Cepaea nemoralis. Next base: position 187,903 of record JACEFZ010027838.1, on the reverse strand, counting down.
TCCTTCTACAAACCCACATTGTTCTTCCCCTATTTCAGGTTGTATTTTCTTCCTCACTCTTTGCATGATAATCCGTAGCAAAATCTTTGTGATGTGGCTCATTATACTAATTGTTCTATGTTGATCACATTCCAAGGCTCCTTATTTCTTTGGGATTGCAATAAATACAGAGTTACATAATTCAGAAGGTATATCTCCAGTATCATATAATGTGTTCAGCAGTCTAGTGACTTGCTCTAGTCCAAATTCTTCTAAAGTTTTAATCATTTCTGTTATGATATTATCTGCACCGGGGGCCTTGCCAGCTTTCATATGCTTAAGAACATTTTGAACCTCCATCTTCAAAATTGGCGGTCCTTCGTTATTAAATCTAATATCATACTGTTCCTCTCTGTTAATATGCATTGATTGTAGAGCTAAAACAAGAAGACAAATTAGATTAATAGATTCAGTCAAGGGTGTACTATTATCCTTATCATCATGTGGCTTGCAGAGTGGCATAGACAATCATGTCACTCTACACCAGTGGCTCTACACCTTTTTTGGCCCATGCCCCCCTTTACCATACGTTCAGAACGTCATTCCTCCCCTTTCATATTTTCTCCCTATAAATCCCCCCCCCCCTTTCCCCCTACCCCCTTACACAGTATACGTAAAAATGGAAGCTAAATTTAAAATCACGTACAAGAACAAGTTTATACATATACATAAAACATGATTTGCAGGTCTAATTACGTTATAAAACGAAGTTCAGAAAGGCGAGAAGTAAAGAACCGTAAAGTATAGAGGAGAAAAAACAATATTAAGTAAACAGTTCTTGTATTAACGCTATCTTGAAATAATCTTAATTTCCCCCTTCGAAACCCTAAAATTCCCCCCTAAGGGGGAATTTCCCACCGGTTGAGAACCACTGCTCTACACATTCAAAATTAGAAAACCTACCCACATAACGAATAAATAAACTTTATTTTCAAAGGGTCACAAATTGGGCATGCAGGCACGTTTTACATTCAGCCCTTCCAATCGCTCATCTTTTTCTTACATCAATTATCTATTGTGCATGTTACATTCACATAAGAACAAACATTGTCAAATGTGATTATCTACACAGATGGTTCGGTGTCATGAGGTGAGAGAAGTGGCTGGGGGTTCATAGCCAAAGCTAATGGTCGATGTTTGGAGCAGGAGAGCCTGGCATATGATACCATAACATCCAGCTTAAGAATGGAGGTGGAGGCAGTCACTGCGGCTCTCCACTGGATGGAGAATACGACACACACACACACACATCGTGATTGTAATTGACTCAGAAAGCATGCTGACGAGGGTGAGGACGGGCAGACTTCGTGCGGAGTGGCTTGCTTCGCTTCGGAGGTCACGTGTGACAAGCATCGCCTGGATCTTTTCTCCGGGGCATACCGGTGTGCTGGGAAATGAACAGGCAGACAGATTGGCTGGCTCTGCAGAACGTGGTGGAGTATTGATACATGACAAGGCAGACGTGGTTGCGGCCTTGTGGGAACACGTGCACACCTCGGAGAAGCAAATGGATTCCTATGGTCTGGCAAGAATGAGACAACGAGGAGTGACGAAGGGATCTGGCCGACGCTCAATGCTCAAAGGAAAGGTGAGACGGACTTATAATCAGATTGCTACTGGTACTATTAGCGTTGGAACTCTTTGCTGGCTGCTGAGGATGGGGACGGAGCACTTATGGGAATGCCCCAAATGCTGTGATGTCGATTCCTAAATCAATCAATCAAATGAAAGTGGTGAACATAAACAATGCATATTATCATATATATGGAAGATATACATATTGAAGATATGGAAGAAATCAACATTGGGGGACGATGCATCAATAACATTAGATATGCAGATGATACAGTCTTGATTGCAGACAATGAACAGGACCTGCAAAATTTAGTAGATGCGATTGTTACACACAGTGAACAACTAGGGTTAGAATTAAATTGTAAAAAGACACAGATTATGGTCGTCACTAGGAAGGACGAAATACCACAATGTAATATACAAGTAATTGGGACTATTCTTCAACAAGTGAGCAGGTACAATTATCTCGGAACAGTAATAACATCTGATGGGAGATGCCTTGAAGAGATTAGAACAAGAATCGCCATGGCAAAAGTAGCCTTTAGCAAGATGAAATACATATTGACCAATAAAAAGATGTCAATTGATAACGAGGAAAAAGAGTGTTTAGATGCTACATTGAACCTGTACTTTTGTATGGATGTGAAGCGTGGACAATGAGCAGTCAGGCTGAAAAACATATGATGGCTGTAGAGATGTGGTTTCTGAGGAAAATGCAAAGAATACCATGGACAGCCAGAAAGACCAATGAACAAGTCCTTCAAGAAACAAATGAAGATCGTAAATTGATTAGAGAAATTAGACGTAGACAGTCAAAATTTTTTGGGCATGTTATGAGAAGAAATGGATTGGAGAATTTGGTGACAACTGGTAAGATCGAGGGGAACAGACCAAGGGGAAGACCTAGAAGCAAGTACCTGGATGGCTTGGCCTTGTAGCATGGTCGAGACAGAAACACGGAGCTGATCCACGACTCTGGTGATCGAGTGAGATAGCAGAACATGACCGCCCACGCTTACCGGCATGGCACATGATGGATGGATGGATTATCATATGTAAGGGAATGAGTAACATCTATGTTAATAGGTTGATGTGCAAACGGCACGGTTGAGCATCCTAGACGAACGATGCTCAAGCCGTGGCGTAGGTTGTTTGGGTTAGTTACAGGGGAACTCAAGAGAAGACAACATCTGGTCTCATGACCTCTATATGATTATCAGTTTATTATGATTCAATAAATCCGTTGTAAAGAAACACCTAAGGGCTTGGTGGTTGATCCTCTGTACCTGTACTGTTACACATATAACCATGTTATGAGGCAGGTAGAGGCAACTAGCTAGGCGCCCCCCCCCCCCCCCACACACACACACACTTGTGCACATGCATAAACACATACATAATACCTGCATCCACTCTTATATCATTTACACAAACTCGCAGTTATGCATCCACTAAATAACACACTTCCTCACATACACATATACTCTCTCGCAATCACAAACTCACTAACAAAACTTTACTTCTCTTACATAACAATATTTAGAGCATCTGTGATGCTGTCATACACATACATTTAGATTCCCGCAGGTACTAGAGACTTCATGCACTGGGTTGAGATTCTCTCAATGTTATCAATGGAAGAAGACTAAGAAGATTTCCATGTGCTATGAAAATAATCCTTCACCAGTATTCAAAACTCTGCATATGACCAAAGTGTGAGAAACCATGGAATTAATGGAGACTTCTTCCAATTACTTATAATGTTACATCTGCATTGACCTGCCTTGCCAGTGATCAGTGACCAGATGTGAGAAGTTGTGGCGGATTCTTCCATTTACTTACATTTTTACATTTGCTTTTATCTGGAGGTTTGACAAGTAAAGATCAACAATGCTTGGCTATTGTAAGCATTTTGTTACGTTTAAAAATAAATGTGTTATACAAATTAATGTAAGGTGAAATAGAAAAACAGAAAATAAACAGTTTAAAATACATGAAAACATTTTGGTCAGTTTAGAAGAAGATGGGGGGTAATCTGGTGTGATGCAGGCACAAGAAGATGCAGTTAATTTATTTAACCTTCAGTATAGATGTGCCATTGTAAAATAGGAGTGACTGCCTCTGAATTGATACCAAACAACGAATGAACACAAAATATAACTACAAAACTCACAACAAGATGTTGAGGATATCATTGAAGCAGAAGAGGATTAAGAGAAATTAGTGAATCGGCACAACTATCTTGAAACATCCATAGCATTTTACTTGAAGATGCCTTGTAGACATTAGAACAAGAATTAGCATGGTAAAGGTAGCCTTTTGCAAGATGGAAAACGTACCCATTAAAACAGTCAGTTTCTGTGAGAAAAGAAATGTTAAAGTGTTATGTTGTACAGTCAATTCTGTTGTAGGCAAATCTAGACAATGAGCAGAGAAGCTAAGAAACATATAATGTCTGAAGAAATGTGGCTGCTGAGAAAATGCAAGAAAATGCCATGTGCAGAAAGAAAAATGCAAAGAATGCCATGGGTAGAGAGGAAAGAAAATGTAGCTGTTAAGAAAATGCAAAGAATATCGAGGGCAGAGAGGAATATCTGGCTGCTAAAAAAATACAAAGAATGCCATGGGTAGAAAGGAAGGAAAATGTGGTTTCTGAAAAAATGCAAAGAGTACCACGGGTAGAGAAGAAAATGTGGCTGCTAAGAAAGTGCAAAGAATATCATGGACAGAGAGGGAGGAAAATGTGGCTGCTGAGAAAATGCAAAGAATGTCATGGGTAGAGAGGGAAATGTGGCTGCTAAGAAAATGCAAAGAATATCATGGGTAGAGAGGGAAATGTGGCTGCTAAGAAAGTGCAAAGAATACCATGGACAGAGAGGGAGGGAAATGTGGCTGCTGAGAAAATGCAAAGAATATCATGGGTAGAGAGAAAAATGTGGCTGCTAAGAAAATGCAAAGAATACCATGGGCAAAAAGGAATGAAAGTGTGGCTTCTGAGAAAATGCAAAGAATACCATGGGCAAAGAGATATGAAAATGTGGCTTCTGAGAAAATGCAAAGAATGCAATGTGTAGAGAGGAAAATGAATGAAGCAGTCCTTCAAGAAATACATGAAAATCATAAATTTATTCGAGAAGTTAAACATGGGCAAGATTTGTTGGTCATGTTATGAGGAGAAATAAGCTTGAAAACTGAGTGAGAGCTGGCAAACTTGATGGGAAAATAGTAAGATGAAGACTGAAAACTGCCATCTACTGCCAATATAGTACCTTGCAGTGTATGGCAGGGGGGTCTTGAGCCTGGGGATTTAAGGCTGCCTGGCTAGTGCAGCTGCCGCGAACTGTGCAAGTTAAGATTTTTTTTGTTTACCCCGGACAGAAAAAAAAATCTGTCTTACCAAGATTTGAACCCAGGTCTCCCGAAGGAGAACACTGCATTCTTGGCCACCTGCTCCTCAGGTAAAGATATAAAAACCCAGATGGTTTGACCACATGACATTATCTGGACAAGAACAGAGACTATATCATGCTGGACCCCTTAACTTTCTAGAAAATGTCCTGAATGTGTAGCAATGTTTTTTTTTTAAATATTTGCATATCCTTTACAGGACATCGCTGTCAACATCAGCATCTTTCAGCCGATTGTTGATCTCTTGGCAAGATTATGCTCAGTAGTTTGCCTTTGCTTTCTAAGCAACCGGCTCACACACCCCGTAAGTTACAGATGCTGAGAGAACTGCTACTGATTCTCACGCACATCAGGTTACTCATGAGAGTATACAGGATTACGGAGAAAGTCGTATACCCTCTAGACCAAGGAGACTGGTGTAGCTATGTTACCTTTATGGTAATTGCTCCATATTGAGACAGTGTGAGTGATTATATGTGTTATGTATTTCATCCACAATATAATTCATGTGTTCATTTCATATGAGATATGGTAATTCTGCAGCAAGCACCTGACGAGATGCAGCAAAATGTGTCAACCAATAAATCCTGAAATTTATTTTGTGTGGTTTTTGTGTTTAAATCCATTAAAAGAATACAGTGTTGGATAATGACAGTTATGCTGAATTTTTAACATAGTTTGTTCATTCCCCCATACAGGATAGCTTCTGTAAGAAGAATATAGTACATCCAGTTGTCCAGATCACAAAGTACACCAATATACCCCAGGGTGACCTCACATCCCTCAAGTTGTCCATCTTCAACAAAGGACCAATCTCTGTGGGCATTGATGCATTCCACAAGTCTTTCAGCTTCTACACCAATGGTGTCTATTATGATCCTCAGTGCAGTAAGTTGCTTCCATGTGTGTGTGCATACTGGCATCCACATGTCTTTGAGTGTGTGTACTTGCGTATATATGTATGTGTGTGTGTGTTTGTACACATTGTGTATGTTTATATATATATATATATATATATATATATATATATATATATATATATATATATATATATATATATATATATATATATATATATATATATATATATTTATATGTGTGTGTGTGTGTGTGTGTGTGTGTGTGTGTGTGTATAGTATGTATGTCTGTGTGAATACACACACACACACTCATTACCTCTTCCTCTCTCTCTCTCTCACACTCAACCTCCTTACATACTAATCTAACAACCTTCGTGAACAGTGTGTGTGTATGCATGTATGTGTGTTTATTTATGGATGTGTGACGATTCTGTATCAAGTGTAACCTTTGGTGGGAATCAATTAGAAAATAGTTTCTCTTGACTGATGATTTTGTTGGAATGTTTGCACTTAAATGGTGAGTTAAGCTTGTGCAGAAAGCAAACAATTTTCTAACAAAGATTGTGTGTATGATATATATATATATATATATATATATATATATATATATATATATATATATATATATATATATATATATATATATATCACCAAGTGCCCTGCCAGCTGGCGTAGGCGTTCATGTCTCTGCACAGATCTCGTTCTTTAGTTTTCTGGATCAATTCTGGTGCTGATATTCTTCCGTGCCACCGTCTCAATGCATCCAGCATCATTTCTCTTTGTCTGCCTCTGCCTCTCTTCCCCTCGATCTTTCCAGTTGTCATGATGTTCTCGAATGCCTCTCTTCTCATCACATGACCAAAGAAAACAGTTTGTCTCTGTCTTATTGTTGTATATAGTGTTATAGTTTCATTAGCCTGTTTTAGGCAGTCGTTGTTAGTTACTCTGGCAATCCAAGGAATTCGCAACATTCGTCTCAGGAACCACATCTCTGTTGCTTCTAATTTCTTCTTAACTTGTTCATTTACGTTCTAAGATTCACTGCCATACATCAAAACTGGTTCTACATAGCATTTCAGCACTCTCTTTCTTACACTCAGTGATAGTGACCTATTGCACAAGATACTCTTCATTTTCGGAAATGCGGCCTTTGCTTGCCCTATTCTGCTCTTAATCTCTGTTGTACATCTTCCATCTGATGTTATAAATGTCCCCAGGTATCTAAAACCATCCACTTGGTTAAGAATTTTTCCCTCTATTTCTATGTCACATTATAGTGTATATATATCATAGACACAATCTTTGTTAGAACATTGTTTGCTTTCTGCATAAGCTTAAGTCACCGTTTAAGTGCAAACATTCCAACAAAATCATCAGTCAAGAGAAACTATTTTCTAATTGATTCCCACCGAATGTTACACTTGATACAGAATCGTCACACATACATAAACACACATACATATATACATACACACATATATATATATAAGTATCTTGATAAAAACAGGTAAAAGATATATTAAGGAAGTCAAATGTAGATTAGCCCAACCAAAAGCTTTTGAGGTGAGAAAAAGAATTCTTAACAGCTGTATCGAGCCAATCCTGATGTAAGGAAGTGAATCATGGACAAATAACAGAATAATGTGGAGACTTCAGAGATGTGGTTTTACAGAAGAATGATAACACCATGGATGGATAAAAAGACTAATTAAGATATCTTAAAAGAAGCTAACTCACAAAGAGAACTGGTTACTCATATCAGAAGAGGACAGTCCACATGAAAGGGGAAACCTGAAGTACGCCATGACTATGGGAGGGTTTGAGGGAAGGAGCGACAGGGGAAGACCATGAAAGGAGATGCTGGATGATTTGGCATCATAGCATGGAGGTACACCGGTGTCAAACATAATTGGCAGTATACAAGACAGAAGACTGTGAACTGATATGATCATCAACACCACAAGGCATGATATTCTTCTCATTCCATCGTTACACCTTAATGTAGTCACCGGAGGGTCTTCTCCGTGACTATATGTTGTGTTTTGTGTATGTATTTATTTGCTGATGAAGGCTAGATGCCGCAACATCCTGTAAGTGTCGTAATTCTGTTATGTAAAGCTGCATTACTTTGTGAGATTTTATATTGTTTACATTTGCATGAATGATATAAACCGTGTAATCTTAAGCAACACTTTATATGTCTTTCTTTCTTTCAGAAAACGACCCAGACAGTCTGGATCACACAGTGCTGGCAGTAGGCTATGGAACACTGAATGATCATAACTACTGGCTGGTCAAATATTTCTGGTCAACTTACTGGGGAAGTGAAGGATATGTGCTGGTGTCACAGTTAAACTACTGTGGTGTGGCTATTGCAGCTTCCTAAGTGGACATCAAATAACCCCTGGACAAGTTGTAAACATTTAATATCTAACTTGTATTTCACATCTTAATTCTTATATTTTTCACTATTTAAGAAATCAAATTTTACCATTCAAAGTGCTTTAAGATTAAGCAGCAACCACAAACTATGACAGCTTTGTATTTTGGTTTTGTTTTTCATTCAGTAACTTGTTTTTCAAGATGCTTATGATTTACCACCCATATGTTAAATCTGTCTTTCCAATGCCAGTTCTTTTTGTTGTATTTATGAAGCAAATGCATAGCGAAACTGTACCACATGTAACATTTTTTGGAGAATTCACTAGAACTCTTCTCTTGACTGATGATTTTATTTGAATATTTGTACTTGAATGGTGACTGAAGTTAATGCAGAAAGCAAAAACATTTCTAAAAAAGATTGTTTATGCATATACAATATTTGGAAGCTAGTTCTGCATCAAGTATACAACTTTTCAAATTGCTGATGTTTGCTGGTTATTATTTTGCATGTTTTCACTTTAATCGTGGCTTCAGCTTGCACAAATACCAACAGTTTTCTTAAAGTCAGTATTTATAATTTGTTTTTGCATACGTTATAAAAGCTTATGATAGTGTCCATAGGAATAGTCTATGGAATGCTATGCAGGAATTTGGAATAACAAGGAAGTTAATCAACATGACCAGACTATGCATGGAAGATACTTATAATATAGTAACATATAAAGGCAGGAAATCAGACCCTTTCCAAATAACATCTGGCTTGAAACAGGGTGATGCACTATCACCGCTACTCTTCAATCTGGCTCTAGAGAAAGTTGTAAGGAGGGTAAAGGAGGAATGTGATATTGGAGGAACATCCAATGATATGGCGCATACATATATGACATATTTAGTGATACACCATCTCAGTGATACTAAGATAATATTCAGCATTAGTATTCTGAAGTTATAAAATTCACATCATGATGTTACAGGGATATGTTATGAACTTTCTAAGACATGATGTTCTTTAGAATTTGTTATCTTTGTTGTGCAGCACAATAAATGATCACTAAGAACATATACATGAGTCATTTATTGTTATTTTGTTTTTGTTATTATATCTTCCTCTTTCAAGTGGAATCCGCCACACCTTGTTACGCACCTCAGAAATCAGTCCAATTCAGCACGCATTTGTGTAAGGTTTACTGCATCTAGACAGATTCCATCCAAGATAAAGGGCTCTATCAACCTGTGGGTATGTTCACTTTCCATCACAATTTTGCCAGGACAGCAACCTTACAGCCTGCTCTTAGCAATTTCCAACTGCTGTGGGGTTTGTAACATGCACAACTTGCACATCGGACTTCCTGTTTTTCACCCTTAGCCAAGGAGACTAGGTATCTGATCTCACTACCCAAGAGGTCAGGGGGTCGTATATCATTATATATCAGTGGTTCTCAGAAAATGTATCATTCCTAGGCAGGGGATGATACCTTCTTAGTTTGATGTGAGCACCACAACCTCCCAAGCATGAATTCCCTTAGTTTTTGTTCTATAACTATACACCCATCAGCTCAGCAGTCTGTAAAGTTAGCTGCATATCCTTTACAGGCCATCGCAGTCAATCCCAGCAATTTTTGGCTTTTTGTGATTTCTTGGCAAGTTTACGTTCAGTAGTCTGTTAAGGCATTCTTAATTTGCCTGTTCGTGTGTTTGTGTTCAATTTGCCAGTTAGGTTACATTCAAACAAACCTGATAGTGACAAAGCAAACTAGAAAAAAATGGTAGGAACCTTTCATATGCCTGAGGTATATAGGACATACGGTGCTACCCCATATATGTATAGACCTGTCAGAGCTCGATGTGACTAAAATCATGATTGCCTCCTCTCTTTCCAGGAAGTTCCCGGTACTCACTTTTTAGGTTGGGCCGCCCAATCAGCGCTCGGTGGGTCATCCAATCAGCGCCCGGTTGGTCGTCCAATCACACTCGGTGGGTCAACCAATCAGTGGTCGGTGGGTGATGTGACTGGTATCACGCCCACTGCTGTTACTTCCCAAGATATTTCATTGTGCCTATTTTAGGCTGGTTCAACCTGGGAGCCCAGGTCACATAGACTTGTGCATCCAAATGTGGATTGAACCCACAACCCCTGGGGCGGCAGGTCACTACACTACCATGGCTCCACACTACAACGGCTGCCAACTATCACGATACCTATCAACCACAGCTTCCAACTATCATAGCCCCTAACTATCATGTCCCCATACTACATTAACCAACTACCACAGCTCCCAACTATCACATCCCCTAACCACCACGGCTCCCAACTATCACATCCCCTAACCACCACGGCTCCTAACTATCACATACCCCAACTATCACATCCCCGAACTACCACAGCTCCCAACTATCACATCCCCCAACTACCACAGTTCCCACTACCTAACTACCATGTCTCACAACTACCACAGCTCTCAACTATCACATCCCCCATCTACCACGGCTACCAACTATCACATCCCCCAACTACCACGGCTCCCAACTATCACACCCCCATCTACCATGGCTCCCAACTACCACATCCCCCAACTACCACAGCTCCCAACTACCACAGCTCTCAACTACCACAGCTCTCAACTACCACAGTTCCCACTACCCAACTACCATGGCTCCCAACTATCACATCCCCTACTTCTACAGCTCCCAACTGTCACATCCCCCAACTACTACAGCTCCCAACTATCACATATCCCAACTACCATGGCTCCCAACTATCACATCCCCCAACTACTACTGCTCCCAACTATCACATATCCCAACTACCATGGCTGCCAACTATCACATCCCCCAACTACCATGGCTCCCAACTATCACATCCCCCAACTACCACAGCTCCCAACTATCACATCCCCCAACTACCACAGCTCCCAACTATCACATGCCCCAACTACCACATCCCCCAACTACTATGGCTCTCAACTATCACATCCCCCAACTACCACAGCTCCCATCTATCACATCCCCGAACTACCATGGCTCCCAACTATCACAACATCCCCCAACTACCATTGCTCCCAATTATCACACCCCCCCCCCAACTACCACAGCTCCCAACTATCACAACCCCCAACTATCCCATCCCCCACAGCTCCCAACTACTTCGGCTCCCAACTATCACATCCCCCAAATACTATGGCTCCCCACTATCACATCCCCCAACTACCACGGCTCCCAACTATCACATCCCCCAACTACTACATCCCCCAACTACCACAGCTCCCAACTATCACCTACCCCAACTACGATGGCTCCAAACTATCACATCCCTCAACTAACACAGCTCCCAACTACCATAGTTCCCACTATCCAACTACCATGGCTCCCAACTATCACATCTCCCAACTACCACAGTTACCACTACCCAACTACCATGGTGCCCAACTACTACGGCTCCCAACTATCTCATCCCTCAACTACCACAGCTCCCAACTATCATGCCCTAACTACCACAGCTCCCAACTATCACATCCCCCAACTACCACAGCTCCAACTATCACATCCCCCAACTACCACATCCCCCAACTACTATGGCTCCCAACGATCACATCCCCTATCTACCACAACTCCCAACTATCACATCCCCCAACTACCATGACTCCCAACTATCACATCCCCCAACTACTACGGCTCCCAACTATCACATCCATCAACTACCACGGCTCCCAAATATCACATCCCCCAACTAATATGGCTCCCAACTATCACATCCCCCAACTACTACAGCTCCCAACTATCACATCCCCCAACTACTACAGCTCCCAACTATCATATCCCCCAACTACTACGGCTCCCAACTATCACATCCCCCAACTACTACAGCTCCCAACTATCACATCCCCCAACTACTACAGCTCCCAACTACCACGGCTCCCTGCTATCACATCCCCCAACTACTATGGCTCCCTGCTATCACATCCCCCAACTACTATGGCTCCCAACTATCACATCCCCCAACTACTACAGCTCCCAACTATCACATCCCCCAACTATTACGGCTCCCAGCTATTACATCCCCCAACTACCACAGCTCCCAACTATCACATCCCCCAACTACTACAGCTCCAAACTATCACATCCCCCAACTACTACAGCTCCCAACTACCACGGCTCCCTGCTATCACATCCCCCAACTATTACGGCTCCCAGCTATCACATCCCTCAACTACTACAGCTTCCAACTACCACGGCTCCCAACTATCACATCCCCCAACTACAATGGCTCCCAACTACCACGGCTCCCAACAATCACATCCCCTATCTACCACAACTCCCAACTATCACATCCCCCAACTACCACGGCTCCCAACTATCACATCCCCCAACTACTACAGCTCCCAACTATCACATCCCCCAACTACTACAGCTCCCAACTATCACATCCCCCAACTACTACAGCTCCCAACTATCACATCCCCCAACTACTACAGCTCCCAACTACCACGGCTCCCTGCTATCACATCCCCCAACTACTATGGCTCCCTGCTATCACATCCCCCAACTACTACAGCTCCCAACTATCACATCCCCCAACTACTGCAGCTCCCAACTATCACATCCCCCAACTACTACGGCTCCCAACTATCACATCCCCCAACTACTACAGCTCCCAACTATCACATCCCCCAATTACTACAGCTCTCAACTACCACGGCTCCCTGCTATCACATCCCCCAACTACTACAGCTCCCAACTACCACGGCTCCCAACTATCACATCCCCCAACTACTACAGCTCCCAACTATCACATCTCCCAACTACTACAGCTCCCAACTACCACGGCTCCCCACTATCACATCCCCCAACTACCACGGCTCCCAACTATCACATCCCCCAACTACCACGGCTCCCTGCTATCACATCCCCCAACTATTACGACTCCCAGCTATCACATCCCCCAACTACTACAGCTCCCAACTATCACATCCCCCAACTACTACAGCTCCCAACTATCACATCCCCCAACTACTATGGCTCCCAACTATCACATCCCCCAACTACTACAGCTCCCAACTATCACATCCCCCAACTACTACAGCTCCCAACTATCACATCCCCCAACTACTACAGCTCCCAACTATCACATCCCCCAACTACTACAGCTCCCCACTATCACATCCCCCAACTACTATGGCTCCCAACTATCACACCCCCCAACTACTACAGCTCCCAACTACTACAGCTCCCAACTATCACGTCTCCCAACTACTACAGCTCCCAACTATCACATCCCCCAACTACTATGGCTCCCTGCTATCACATCCCCCAACTACTACAGCTCCCAACTATCACATCCCCCAACTACTACGGCTCCCAACTATCACATCCCCCAACTACTATGGCTCCCAACTATCACATCCCCCAACTACTACAGCTCCCAACTATCACATCCCCCAACTACTACACCTCCCAACTATCACATCCCCCAACTACTACAGCTCCCAACTATCACATCCCCCAACTACTATGGCTCCCAACTATCACATCCCCCAACTACTACAGCTCCCAACTATCACATCCCCCAACTACTACAGCTCCCAACTACCACGGCTCCCTGCTATCACATCCCCCAACTACCACATCCCCCAACTATCACATCCCCCAACTACTACAGCTCCCAACTATCACATCCCCCAACTACTACAGCTCCCAACTACCATGGCTCCCCACTATCACATCCCCCAACTACCACGGCTCCCAACTATCACATCCCCCAACTACTACAGCTCCCAACTACCACGGCTCCCTGCTATCACATCCCCCAACTATTACAGCTCCCAGCTATCACATCCCCCAACTACTATGGCTTCCAACTATCCCATCCCCCAACTACCACGGCTCCCAACTACTACAGCTCCCGACCATCACATACCCCAACTACCACGGCTCCCAACTATCACGGCTCCCAACTATCACATCTCCCAACTACCACGGCTCCCATAAGCCAAACATGAAATACCCCAACCACCCTCACATGTTGTATGCTAGAGACAGCTGAAGTTTGCCTGGGTCTCTGTGGCGAAATGATTAAGCCTCCTGGTTGTAGGTTCAGTTCAGAATTCAGTCATTCGGTTCGTGAGCACAATTTTTTCAGAGAATCATGGGGGTTGTCACTGAAGCTACAGAGTTGCTTCAGGCAACACTTTCGGCAGGCCGCCCTGCAGAAAGAGATCAAGTCATATGGGATAAAACCCAGTGCAATGAAGTTGATCCTCTGAACTTTAAACCTGAAGCTCAAAACTCAGATTGTGTTTGTATGTGCTGGATTAGCTCTCTATTATTCTTCTTAGTTTGCATTAAGACCTCCATGTTAACATCTTTAACAAAAGCTGAAGTTAATTTCAGGTTCATGACATTACCATCGTTTTTGTTAGAATGAATTTGGTTGATACCATATTTATTTATGTTTATTTAAGTGGGGCAGGATTACTGAAGATGACTAGCCGTCATGAGGCTATTCTACTTTGTTCTAATCTTAAATTCAGTTACAACATTGTGGCGAAGGGGTTACAAATGCAATTCATATTCCTGCATACCACGTTCAAAACACAGCTATGGGCGATTTGGCAGCAGACTGCCATGTGTTTCCGTACAAAGTATGATTGCTGGTCGTTCAGAAAGCAATGGCAAACTACTGAACGTAAATTTGCCAAGAAATCACAAACAGCCAAAAATGCTTAGGATGACTGCGACGTCCTGTAAAGGATATGCCAATTTAAAAATAGACATTAAACTATTGTGATGGCTCAGTAGCAGATTCAGTTACCAAGATGGTGATTTTGGTCAGTGTTTCATATTGCCACAGTCTGAATTGTATGTTATCTGTATGAGTTTATTATATGTTCATAGGTATCATGTATGCATGATAAACCAGTAGATGTAATTATAACAGGGTCATTAATATCAATTGTTTACACAAACACCGTCTTTTGACCTGGATTAGACATTTGAAGGGTTATTTCCCTTTAGAATTTGCTATGCATACTGCGAGCTGAATTTGTTGACAGAGCAAATCATAATCAGCTTTTGTGACAGCCAATTTTTGGTTTGTTTTTTATTTTAACAGCCTGGTACCCGGCTAACAAACCGCATTCGCAAGCTTCTACTCTGTTCTAATCTTCCATTGACTCAGGTTACAACCATTATCTTCAGACAATTTACTGGTGTTCCAAGCTGTGACAACACTCACAATACAACATTCATCTACATTCAGAAAAATTACTAGCCATCAAGGGGCCTATATTTTTTAATTTTTTTTTTTTGCATATCCTATTTACAGGTCTCCCTGGCCTAGACGTTAACGTCTTTCTCCGTAATCCCGTATATTCTTGTGAGTAATGTAACATGCGTGAGAATCGGTAGCGGTTCTCGCCACGTTGGTAACTTACATGGTATGTGAGCCAGCCACTTAGAAACCAATGGCAAACTACTGAGCGTAATCTTGCCTAGTACATCAACAGCAGCTGAAAAATGCTGATGTTGACTACAACGTTCTTTAAGGGATATGCAAAAAAAAAAAAAAAATTACATGTCATCACTGTCAACACCAGTACTGCTGCTGTTGATGTTTGGCAAGTTAACGTTAATTAATCTGCCATTGCTTTCTGAACGACCAGTTCCCATACCAATACGTTAAAACCCAACACAACATGGTCTGCTGCCAAATTGGTCACAGCTGTGTTTTGAACGCATGTGAGCAGAATAATGGACCATGTCAGTAAAGCCTTTGCCACGGAGACCGGCTAGGGGCCTTCTACTCTGTTCTTATCTTCCATTCACTCAGGTTACAACTGTTATCCTCAGACAATCTACTGGTGTTGTAAGTTTTGACAACACTCACAACACAACATTGTCCTACATTCTATTTACACAAATTTCTATACCCACACACAAACAAACAGAAATAAATCTCCAACAGTCGTCAAATAAATGCAGAATTATAATTACTTATAGTCAGAAACATTCATCACCATCTGCATACGCAACCAGGTCACCAAATCAGTTAAACACCATGTCTATGATTTCATTACAAAATGATTTATTTTGTGACTATTTCAGAGTGCACAAAGACCACACTATTTTATGAAAAATTAAACAACATTAAATGATGAAATTTGTGGTATTTTCTCATCTATTAATTAGTGTTTTTTCCTGATATTCTTTGAAATCAGTGTTTTCCCCCATTTTCTATGAAGTTAGTATGTTTTCCTGATCTATGAAAATAATGTTCTTTCCTGATCTTCTCTTCACTTGTGTATTAAATTTCAATGGCTCTAAATGTTTTGTATATTATTATCATCCATACAGTGCTATAATTACAGCACAACGATACAGACTTTTTCAGACTGTTAGATATCTTTCTGTCCTGTGTCTTCTTAATGCATGCTCAAAATCAAAATGCCATGACATATCTCAGAATCACATAATTCATATTCTTTTATTATTTATCATTTACAATTAACATCTTTCTACGGCATCTAATCTAAAATATGAAATATGTACAGCTACCCCGATGAAATAAAATATAATTAACTGATTCAGCGGCGAAAGAAAATATATCGCCAAATGTGACCTCCCAATTGGACAAAAGGATGATATATCGCCATACTAGGGTCATCATGTTATTTAATTTGTTTCGTGGTATCTTCGAGAATTTCAATGCTCAGTGAACGGAAATTTACATTATAATACGTGTTCATTTGATTGTGTACCATGTGTGGTCCAAATTTACATTATAATACGTGTTCATTTGATTGTGTACCATGTGTGGTCCAAATTTACATTATAATACGTGTTCATTTGATTGTGTACCATGTGTGGTCCAAATTTACATTATAATACGTGTTCATTTGATTGTGTACCATGTGTGGTCCAAATTTACATTAATAATACGTGTTCATTTGATTGTGTACCATGTGTGGTCCAAATTTACATTATAATACGTGTTCATTTGATTGTGTACCATGTGTGGTCCAAATTTACATTATAATACGTGTTCATTTGATTGTGTACCATGTGTGGTCCAAATTTACATTATAATACGTGTTCATTTGATTGTGTACCATGTGTGGTCCAATTTACATTATAATACGTGTTCATTTGATTGTGTACCATGTGTGGTCCAAATTTACATTATAATACGTGTTCATTTGATTGTGTACCATGTGTGGTCCAAATTTACATTATAATACGTGTTCATTTGATTGTGTACCATGTGTGGTCCAAATTTACATTTTCTTTGGTGCTGAATCAGTTAAGCCTAATTGTTTATGAAATTCAATTGTTGTAATAACCCCCAAAATGAAATTGATAATTACAACAGTTTATGTGCTGTTCTATTGCCAACATATGGATTAATTCTTCTTCTTCTTCTTCTGCGTTCACCCGGAGTGTTTTTTTTTCCGGACGTGATTGCGTTGTGCCTGTTTACAGCAGAGCTGCGTTCTTGCGCCCTTAGGCCGACACATCCGACTTCTGCGGGCATTTGTTGACCGAGTTAACCTTCCCGGGGTGTGGATTAATTAATACACAAACAACTGAGGCCGAAGGGACAATACTATAAAAGTGTGCACAATAAAAAGACAGCTTTCTAACTCAATAATTCACATATACAATACAAAAATGAGCATTCATATGAGCAGTGACTTACAAGCCTGCAGGTGTACCAAAAGACTTTTGTAAGTAATTCACAGACTTTAAGACTTATGGAAGGAATTCACACTTAAATATGACTTTGGTAAGCAATTCAGAAATAAGATTTCTGTAAGCAATTCACAGACTTATTAACAAAACATCTGTAATTAGTTAATACATGATTTATGTTAGCAGACTTAGAAATACCTTCTGTTAGCAATTCATACATTTAATTCTATCTGTCACAAGCATTTATTACTTTAACTGTCTATACCCCAAAAGATTGCACAGTTAACTACAGTTAACAAATTAAAGTTGCGAGGATCGAGTTAAATGCACTGGGATTTACCCCATCTGTCTGACTTTCTTCATAGAATAGAAAGCTACCTGCTGAAAACATTGCACAAAGCTCTATAGCCACAAAGTTGATACCCAGCCGTGTTTGGGAAAACAGTCCGAAAACAAACTTATGACCTTTAGAGCATCAGGCAGACAGCATAACCACTTTATCATGAACACCACCACGTGTAAGTAACAATTAACTCTCAACCAGAAGGAACTCATGCACCCATTCAGGCAGCGTGGGTTAATGTAGCACATATCTGGAAGAGTAGGAATCAATTAAAGTATATCATATGTGGGTGACAAATAAACACATGGTGAGTTGCATGATGCAGGATGAGCCATCACATGGCTTCCATTAGAAAAACGTAATGCACAATGACTGCAATTGGCAATTTAGCAGGTTTTAAAAATAAGCACATCTTTTAGCAAATAACAGACTTAGCAAATTACTAAAGCGAGCAACACTTCAAGAGTTGCTTTTAAGTGAGTCGGTTTTAAGTGGTTTCTGAGCCTAGGGTGTACATTGGCACCTTGCCGTCTTGACAGACGATAGTTTGTGCTTTAAAAAAAAGAAAGGGCAGGGAGGGTGAGGAGAAAGGGCAGGGTGGTGAAGAGAGGGAAGGGATACAGACAGCAGCCCTCTGATGATAGATAGTATGTCCCAGAAACATTTATTAAATGCCTATTTCAATATGTCTGGACAGACCAGAATTCTTCCAACCATGAAACAGACCAGTCAATGAGCTTTCATACTACTACTTTCTCATACGTAATTCTCAGCATGCAAAAGTCTTCAATGAAAGCAAAAGTTCACAGTTCATCAAAAATGTTCACCAACAATATATAACACAAGCAACCTCCAATACAGCCCACATTGCTTTTGTCTGATCATTGAAAGTTATAAAAATATAAGAATATTGAGCTCTGTGAACCACCTGAGCTGTGGTAGCACAGTGGCTCACACACCTGCCTGCTAGCCTAGTGGTCATGTGTTCGAATCCCCGAGGCAGGGAATTATTAAACTTTGTCCTTTTTCCCCAGGTCGATGGAGCCTAAAACACCCCAGATAAAATGCTCTGGGAAGTAAGGGGGCAAGCATAACATTGACCACATGACCCCATCACATGACACATAGAAACAGGAAACTAGCAGCATATACCTAATTCACCTCAAGACACAGAACAGGGTCCTTGACCTTGACTCAGGTCTCTCAGTGGGGGTCGTGTCATATCTAGAGCTCAAGACACAGAACAGGGTCCTTGACTTGACTCAGGTCTCTCAGTGGGGGGTCGTGTCATATCTAGAGAATGCTTTGTGTATAGGCCCCTTCTGGTGGAATGTTCTGGGTATGTGTATGGGGTTTGGGCCCATCTGATGGAATGTTCTGGGTATGTGTGTGGGGTTTGGGCCCATCTGATGGAATGTTCTGGGTATGTGTGTGGGGTTTGGGACCATCTGATGGAATGTTCTGGGTGTGTGTGTGGGGTTTGGGTCCATCTGATGGGATGTACTGTACGTGTGTATTGTGGGGGTTGGGATCTATTTGATGGAATGTATTGAATATGTGTGTGGGGTTTGGATCTATCTGATGGAATGTATTGAATATGTGTGTGCGGTTGGGGCCCTTCTGATGGAATGTTCTGGATATATGTATGGGGTTGGGGCCCATCTGATAGAATGTATTTATATGCGTGTGGGGTTGGGGATTATCTGATGGAATGTACTGTATATGTGTGTGGGGCTTATCTGATGGAATGTATTGTATATGTGTGTGGGGTTGGAGCCTATCTGATGGAATGTATTGTATATGTGTGTGGGGTTGGAGCCTATCTGATGGAATGTATTGTATGTGTGTGTTGGGTTGGAGCTTATCTGATGGAATGTATTGTATATGTGTGAGGGGTTGGAGCTTATCTGATGGAATGTATTGTATATGTGTGTGGGGTTGCAGCCTATCTGATGGAATGTATTGTATATGTGTGTGGGGTTGGAGCTTATCTGATGGAATGTATTGTATATGTGTGAGGGGTTGGAGCTTATCTGATGGAATGCATTGTATATGTGTGTGGGGCTGGAGCCTATCTGATGGAATGTATTGCATATGTGTGTGGGGTTGGGGCTTATCTGATGGAATGTATTGCGTTTGTGTGGGGGTTGGGGCCTATTTGATGGAATGTATTGTTATGTGTGGGGGTTGGGATCTATCTGATGGAATGTATTGAATATGTGTGTGGGGGTTGGGATCTATCTGATGAAATGTATTGAATATGTGTGTGGGGTTGGAGCCTATCTGATGGAATGTATTAAATATGTGTGTGGGGTTAGGGCTTATCTAATGGAATGTATTGTATATGTGTGTGGGGTTGGGGGCTTATCTGATGGAATGTATTGAATTTGTGTGTGGGGTTGTGGCCCATCTGATAGAATGTGTTTATGTGTGTGGGGGTTGGAGTCTATTTGATAGAATGTATTGCATATGTGTGTGGGTTGGTGATTATCTGATGGGATGTACTGTATGTGTGTGTGGGTTTTATCTGATGGAATGTATTGTATATGTGTGTGGGGTTGGGGCCTATCTGATGGGAATGTATTGAATATGTGTGTGGAGGTTGAGCTATCTGATGGAATGTATTATGTATGACTCTCCTTGATGGAAATAGATAATAAATACCCACATCTTGCACCCCCATGTGGAGAGCTTAAAGCATGATGGTAATGAGTGTGTTGCTTGGATACTGGGATGGAACCATGCCATCACCAGTTCCTGATTTCATTCAACATACAATCCTACATTAGATGAAGGCTGTGAACAGATAAAGTCTCCAATACCACACAGCGTGGACTATAAGAAGAAGTATAGGACTGAACAACTTATTATGATTAGTTTCACAGCATTTCATTTCTCTCAGCTGCTAAGGACTTAGAGAAATAGAAACACAGAAGTAATGTTTTCCCAAATGCAACATCAAAGTAAATAAGACCAATCTGAAACAAGTTTTAACTGTTTGGGTACTTTAGTAACAGCAGATGGAAGATGTGTTAAGGAAGTTTTATGTCAAATAGTCTAAGACGAATAGCTGTGGACAGACATAATCACCAATGCCACATGGCATGGACTATATGAAGAAGAAGAAGTACAGTATAAGATTAAACTACTTAATTCTGACAAGTTTTGCAACAATTCAATTCTCTCAACTGCTACAAGAATTCATAGTGCTGTGCACCTGGTTTCTCTAATAAATATTCTTCACCTTGTATACAATTTTTCTGGTACAAAGATGAAACAAATAGGAGTTTAATTTGTTGGATTTGTTTGCTTTCAACACAACCATTTTTAGTGTATGGATATTGCAAGTAAATACATCATATTAAACCTTTGGGCAAAAATTATTTCATATCAAGCAATATTATATCATTTACAGACTGTTAAAATAGTTTATGGATAACATCATCATCACCACCCTTGCCAACTGGCATAGACATTCATGTCTCTCCACAGATCTCGGACCTTGATCTTCTGAAGCAACTCCTCATTATTGAATGAATCAAGAAAATTTAGTGCTTGGTTGAGTTCACTGTTCAATTAATGTGTCGCTTGTTACATTGTGAGCCTATCCATTATATTTACATGAATTCTATATGCTTAAAAATTCTGATATTCGTTCATCATAATGAGCAACAAGAAATTGTACATTTTTGAAAAAATATATATGAATATTTGTTTTGTAAACACTAGCATTGAGCTTTTGCTAACATCCTAACAAGCAAAATGTAGAAAAGTTAGGACATATAAATTACACGCACGCACGCACGCACGCACGCACGCACGCACGCACGCACGCACGCACGCACGCACGCACGCACGCACGCACGCACGCACGCACGCACGCACGCACGCACGCACGCACGCACGCACGCACGCACGCACGCACGCACGCACGCACGCACGCACGCACGCACGCACGCACGCACGCACGCACGCACGCACGCACGCACGCACGCACGCACGCACGCACGCACGCACGCACGCACGCACGCACGCACGCACGCACGCACGCACGCACGCACGCACGCACGCACGCACGCACGCACGCACGCACGCACGCACGCACGCACGCACGCACGCACGCACGCACGCACGCACGCACGCACGCACGCACGCACGCACGCACGCACGCACGCACGCACGCACGCACGCACGCACGCACGCACGCACGCACGCACGCACGCACGCACGCACGCACGCACGCACGCACGCACGCACGCACGCACGCACGCACGCACGCACGCACGCACGCACGCACGCACGCACGCACGCACGCACGCACGCACGCACGCACGCACGCACGCACGCACGCACGCACGCACGCACGCACGCACGCACGCACGCACGCACGCACGCACGCACGCACGCACGCACGCACGCAACGCACGCACGCACGCACGCACGCACGCACGCACGCACGCACGCACGCACGCACGCACGCACGCACGCACGCACGCACGCACGCACGCACGCACGCACGCACGCACGCACGCACGCACGCACGCACGCACGCACGCACGCACGCACGCACGCACGCAGCACGCACGCACGCACGCACGCACGCACGCACGCACGCACGCACGCACGCACGCACGCACGCACGCACGCACGCCACGCACGCACGCACGCAGCACGCACGCACGCACGCACGCACGCACGCACGCACGCACGCACGCACGCACGCACGCACGCACGCACGCACGCACGCACGCACGCACGCACGCACGCACGCACGCACGCACGCACGCACGCACGCACGCACGCACGCACGCACGCACGCACGCACGCACGCACGCACGCCGCACGCACGCACGCACGCACGCACGCACGCCACGCACGCACGCACGCACGCACGCACGCACAGCACGCACGCACACACACACACACACACACACCCACACCACACACACACACACACACACACACACACACACACACACACACACACACACACACACCACACACACACACACACACACACACACACACACACACACACACACCACACACACACACACACACACACAACACACACACACACACACACACACACACACACACACACACACACACACACACACACACACACACACACACACACACACACACACACACACACACACACACACACACACACACACACACACACACACACACACACACACACACACACCACACACACACACACACACACACACACACACACACACACACACACACAACACACACACACACACACACACACACACACACACACACACACACACACACACACACACACACACACACACACACACACACACACACACACACACACACACACACACACACACACACACACACACACACACACACACACACACACACACACACACACACACACACACACACACACACACACACACACAACACACACACACACACACACACACACACACACACACACACACACACACACACACACACACACACACACACACACACACACACACACACACACACACACACACACACACACACACACACACACACACACACACACACACACACACACACACACACACACACACACACACACACACACACACACACACACACACACACACACACACACACACACACACACACACACACACACACATATATATATATATATATATATATATATATATATATATATATTTAAATACAAAAACAGCTACATGTGTAAAGTATTAAGAATTTCACATCAAGTGCAGTAATACAATAGCCATCGACCTCACCTGCTGAAGTTAGTGACCTCACCCATTGCCCAGGCATTTAGGATTCACAACTGTCGTTAACTCTCTACCTCTAATCTTTCTGCCACTTAACTCTTTCTTGACTACGACAGGTACCAAAACTAAGGTAGCTGGCATGATGCTGACTACATCACAAGTGATCACTACAAAAATGATCAAAACATTATGGGCCTAGAATTATATCCCCAGTTTGTCATGATAGCATATAAATGTGATCCCTTAACTTACCAATATCAATCTACTAATGTACCAACATTAATCTATTAATGTTGGTAAGGTATCCTTTATACATGTCACATTGGGCACATGGTGCCAGTTTCATACAGACCAAATGGCACTTGTTGATGTGTTCAATACCATGCCAGCTGCCCTCACTTTTCCAGCTACCTCGTGGCCAGACAAGAAGACCACTAGAAGAATGATGGACCTCGTGAAACAAAACAGAATCAGTTAAAATGAAGAAGGTTATCTTGGCTTGATCACATGATGAAATATAAGGTAACATGATGAAATATAAGATAACATGATGAAATATAAGATAACATGATGAAATATAAGATAACATGATGAACCATAAGTTCACATGATGAAATATACAATCCCATGATGAAATATACAATCACATGATGAAAAATACAATCACATGATGAAATATAAGATCCCATGATGAAATATAAGATCCCATGATGAAATATAAGATCCCATGATGAAATATAAGATCACATGATGAAATATAAGATCCCATGATGAAATATAAGATCCCATGATGAAATATATGATCACATGATGAAATAAAAGATCACATGATGAAATATAAGATCCCATGATGAAATATAAGATCCCATGATGAAATATACGATCACATGATGAAATATACGATCACATGATAAAATATAAGATCCCATGAAGAAATATAAGATCCCATGATGAAATATATGATCCCATGATGAAATATAAGATCCCATGATGAAATATAAGATCCCATGATGAAATATATGATCACATGATGTAATATACAATCACATGATGAAATATAAGATTCCATGATGAAATATGAGATCACATGATGAAATATAAGATCACATGATGAAATATACGATCACATGATGAAATATAAGATCACATGATGAAATATAAGATCACATGATGAAATATACGATCACATGATGAAATATAAGATCATATGATGAAATATAAGATCACATGATGAAATATAAGATCACATGATGAAATATAAGATCCCATTATGAAATATAAGATCACATGATGAAATATAAGATACCATGATGAAATATAAGATCCCATGATGAAATATACAATCACATGATGAAATATAAGATCCCATGATGAAATATAAGATCCCATGATGAAATATAAGACCACATGATGAAATATAAGATCCCATGATGAAATATACAATCACATGATGAAATATAAGATCCCATGATGAATTATAAGATCACATGATGAAATATAAGATCTCATGATGAAATATAAGATCCCATGATGAAATATAAGATCCCATGATGAAATATAAGATCACATGATGAAATATAAGATAACATGATGAAATATAAGATCCCATTATGAAATATAAGATCCCATGATGAAATATAAGATCACATGAAATATAAGATCACAAGATGAAATATAAGATCGCAAGATGAAATATAAGATCACATGATGAAATAGATCACATGATGAAATATATGATCCCATGTTAAAATATATGATCCCATGATAAAATATAAGATCACATGATGAAATATACGATCACATGATGAAATATAAGATCCCATGAAGAAACATACGATCACATGATGAAATATATAATCACATGATGAAATATACAATCACATTATGAAATATATGATCACATGATATCATTTCATCACATGATGAAATATAAGATGACATGATGAAATATAAGATGACATGATGAAATATAAGATGACATGATGAAATATAAGATCCCATGATGAAACATAAGATACCATGATGAAACATAAGATCCCATGATGAAACATAAGATCCCATGATGAAATATACGATCACATGATGAAATATACAATCACATGATGAAACATACGATCACATGATGAAATATACGATCACATGATGAAACATACGATCACATGATGAAATATACGATCACATGATGAAATATACGATCACATGATGAAATATACAATCACATGATGAAATATACGATCCCATGATGAAACATAAGATCCCATGATGAAATATACGATCGCATGATGAAACATAAGATCCCATGATGAAATATACGATCACATGATGAAACATATGATCACATGATGAAATATACAATCACATGATGAAATATACAATCACATGATGAAATATACGATCCCATGATGAAATATAAGATCCCATGATGAATTATAAGATCCCATGATGAAATATAAGATCCCATGATGAAATATAAGATCCCATGATAAAATATAAGATCCCATGATGAAACATAAGATCCCATAATGAAACATAAGATCCCATGATGAAATATAAGATCACATGATGAAACATACAATCACATGATGAAACATACAATCACATGATGAAATATAATATTCCGTGATAAAACATTCAATCCCATGAGTCATCTAGTGAAAGTACTGGAGGTCAAGATCCAGGGCTAAAGAAACAGAGGAAAACTAAGAAATAAAAACATCACACAAGCATGCAAGGATGATGGTCTCAGACTTAAAAGCATGGCCGAAAGTAGGGGCAGTAGAGGGGCAGGTCAGAGACTCCAACACCAGTCTGCAGGCTGACTAACCTAGTGATGATGAGTTAACTATCACTCCATAGTGGAGGTCAGCTTGGCTAAGAACATTTGCTCTATTGGTGAACTAATTGTGAGGTAGCGGGTTCAACTCCTACACTGGATAACTGGACTAAAATGTTGACCTCTCTGGCTCTGACTTGGGGACATGAATGACTAGTATCTCAGAAGTCAGAGTGAGATAGTCTGATATTGAGGAACATTGGTAATAGTGAAAGCCTACCCACATGTAAGAATCAGTCCAAAATGTACTACACTCAAGTTGAAAGCAAGTAAACATTTTAAAAACATCACTTCATAAAAAAACATAAGGCAGTAAAACAAGACAAGCTTAGATGTCAGCTGGAACTGACTTTACCAACATACAGACCACACACAAACTTTAAAAATCAAAGTAAGAAATATATGCACCCACAAGTTCCATTAAAATCAGTATGTAAATCAAGCACTAACATGACACACTGCAATACATAATCCAAACTGCAATGTACATCTATAAAACTTAAAATAGACTTATAATGGTTAATTTTTAAATAACATAACAATATTTTATCTTTATCCTGAGTTTCACCACACTGCTATCACAAGCCTTTAAAATTAAGTTAAATATTTAAAAAAATTAATCAGCGATCCTACTGACGTTAGCCAGGACCGTGAAGGGACCTGTTGCCCAGGACGCACGACTAGGACGTGCTAGTAGGTCTTGACCAGTATAGAACCTGGCCCTGGTGTCATGGAAACACCTCTGCGTCCCAGTATTTTTATTAATCATTCAGAAAACGTAAAATAACAAACTGTATATTATATATTGATCTGAAACTACTAACTTTATTCTTAAAATACATGCTACATGTTGTGTATGATTTTATATGACAAAATAACAATAAAATAATGTTAGCACATGTCCCAGATGAAACAGGACTTAGACCAGCCCACGTTTGTAAATACAACACCATCAAACCATTTTGCTAAAAGTCACCACGGAATATGGTCATATTTCTTATGTTTGCTACATGTGAGCTCTAGTAACTTGAAAACTATTACCCATTACAATAGAGAACACTCCTAGCTTGGAAACCATAATGGGTTATAATACAGACCTATCCTAGCTAGGAAACTATAACCCATTATAATACAGAACTCTCCTAGCTTTACAAAGGCATCCCATATAATACAGAACACTCCTAGCTTGGAAACCATGATGCGTTATAATACAGACCTATCCTAGCTAGGAAACTATAACCCATTATAATACAGAACTCTCCTAGCTTTACAAAGGCATCCCATATAATACAGAACACTCCTAGCTTGGAAACTATGATGCGTTATAATACAGACCTATCCTAGCTAGGAAACTATAACCCTTTATAAGCATTCAAAACCTGCTAAGGATAGTTTTAAAAAAAAATATGATACTCAGTCACAGTGAATGGTGTGACACATTCAACTTAAATATTCTGAGGCACACTGAGTGGCAGGATGTACAGAAAGCGTTAAAATGAGATTAATTTGCTACAGTACAGTGTATATTTAATCAGTGGGATTATATATTTCATTTCAGCAGTTTTAAACTCTTGGTGCTTATATTTAAACTGTGAAAATGTTCATCCTCTTACCCCATTAAATCCTTGGGTGGGTGTGGACCTGCCCCAGTTTGCTGCTGGTGTGGAGCCAGGCTCAGGTAAGACAGACTGTGCCAGGTATGCTAGCAGCTACAACTCCCAGCCCTGCACATTTCCATTTTGAAGGTTTACTTGACCAGGCCTGAGAACTGTTGGACTCTCCACGCTAAATTAAACGCATTGCCTGAAATTGACACAACAAAGATAATTAATACTCACCCTATCTCTCTCATGTCTAATTGTGAGCTATTGAGTAGGTGAATAACAGAGTAAATGATGTAGGTATGTATGAATGTGTGTATGCTTGTGTGTCCGTGTGTACATATTGTGGTTTAGACAGAGCAGTGCTGTATAAATAATATCACCAAGTTCCATATCATGTAGAGTACCCGGGAAGGTTAACCAGGTCAACAAATACCCGCACAAGTCGGATGTGTCGGCCTAAAGACGCAATATCGCAGCTTTGCTGTAAACAGGCACAAAGCAATCACGTCCAAAAAAACTCTCCGGATGAACGCAGAAGAAAACATTGTGTAGAGTAGAATAAAATGTTGTACACATATCATCATCATTAAGTGCCATATCGTGTAGAGTAGGTAAACATATCTTTACTCACAGTTGCATTAACTCGTATCATTATTCTTTGATGACATTTTTCTTCTGCCTTTTAACTCCCCTCCCCTTGGAGCATAGGTCCCCAACTAACTTCACTTCAAACCGTCCTGTCTTTGACCGACTTCTGTAGCTCCACCCATGCCCTCTCCATGTTATTCATCTGTCTCTAATTCTCTTCTCCGTGCTATTTTAGGTCTCCTCTATTACATTGTCCTGCAGGATCTAGTCAACAGACTTTCCAGTTATACTATTCTCAGGTTTTCTCAATGCATTTCTGTCAGGGTGGTGTGGCTTAAAGATATGATGTTGGGTGGTGTGACTCAGCGGTTTAATTTCAGGAGGTGTGACTTAGGGGTGTGATGAGTGATGTGACTTAGAAGTGTGATATGGGGTGGTGTGACTTGGTAGTGTGATGTGGGGTGGTGTGACTTAGAAGTGTGATTTGGGGTGATGTGACTTAGAAGTGTGATTTGGGGTGATGTGACTTAGAAGTGTGATTTGGGGTGATGTGACTTAGAAGTGTGATTTGGGGGGGATTTTTGACTTAGAAGTGTGATTTTGGGGTGATGTGACTTAGAAGTGTGATTTGGGGTGATGTGACTTAGAAGTGTGATTTGGGGTGATGTGACTTAGAAGTGTGATTTGGGGTGATGTGACTTAGAAGTGTGATATGGGGTGATGTGGCTTAGAAGTGTGATATGGGGTGATGTGACTTAGAAGTGTGATTTGGGGTGATGTGACTTAGATGTCTGATGTGGGGTGATGTGACTTAGAAGTGTGATGTGGGGTGGTGTGACTTAGAAGTGGGATATGGGGTGATGTGACTTAGAAGTGTGATGTGGGGTGGTATGACTCAGCGGTGTGATGAGGAGTGGTGTGACTTAGAGGTGTGATTTGGGGTGATGTGACTTAGATGTCTGATATGGGGTGATGTGACTTAGAAGTGTGATTTGGGGTGATGTGACTTAGATGTCTGATGTGGGGTGATGTGACTTAGAAGTGTGATGTGGGGTGGTGTGACTTAGAAGTGTGATATGGGGTGGTGTGACTTAGAAGTGTGATATGGGGTGGTGTGACTTAGAAGTGTGATATGGGGTGGTGTGACTTAGAAGTGTGATTTGTGGTGGTGTGACTTAGAAGTGTGATATGGGGTGATGTGACTTAGATGTCTGATGTGGGGTGGTGTGACTTAGAAGTGTGATATGGGGTGATGTGACTTAGAAGTGTGATTTGGGGTGATGTGACTTAGATGTCTGATGTGGGGTGGTGTGACTTAGAAGTGTGATATGGGGTGGTGTGACTTAGAAGTGTGATTTGGGGTGATGTGACTTAGAAGTGTGATTTGGGGTGATGTGACTTAGAAGTGTGATTTGGGGTGATGTGACTTAGAAGTGTGATTTGGGGTGATGTGACTTAGAAGTGTGATTTGGGGTGATGTGACTTAGAAGTGTGATTTGGGGTGATGTGACTTAGAAGTGTGATGTGGGGTGATGTGACTTAGAAGTGTGATTTGGGGTGATGTGACTTAGAAGTGTGATATGGGGTGATGTGGCTTAGAAGTGTGATATGGGGTGATGTGACTTAGAAGTGTGATTTGGGGTGATGTGACTTAGATGTCTGATGTGGGGTGATGTGACTTAGAAGTGTGATGTGGGGTGGTGTGACTTAGAAGTGGGATATGGGGTGATGTGACTTAGAAGTGTGATGTGAGGTGGTATGACTCAGCGGTGTGATGAGGAGTGGTGTGACTTAGAGGTGTGATTTGGGGTGATGTGACTTAGATGTCTGATATGGGGTGATGTGACTTAGAAGTGTGATTTGGGGTGATGTGGCTTAGATGTCTGATGTGGGGTGATGTGACTTAGAAGTGTGATGTGGGGTGGTGTGACTTAGAAGTGTGATATGGGGTGGTGTAACTTAGAAGTGTGATATGGGGTGGTGTGACTTAGAAGTGTGATATGGGGTGGTGTGACTTAGAAGTGTGATTTGTGGTGGTGTGACTTAGAAGTGTGATATGGGGTGATGTGACTTAGATGTCTGATGTGGGGTGGTGTGACTTAGAAGTGTGATATGGGGTGATGTGACTTAGAAGTGTGATTTGGGGTGATGTGACTTAGATGTCTGATGTGGGGTGATGTGACTTAGAAGTGTGATGTGGGGTGGTATGACTCAGCGGTGTGATGAGGAGTGGTGTGACTCAGCGGTGTGATGAGGAGTGGTGTGACTTAGAAGTGTGATATGGGGTGATGTGACTTAGAAGTGTGATGTGGGGTGACGTGACTTAGAAGTGTGATGTGGGGTGGTATGACTTAGAAGTGTGATATGGGGTGGTGTGACTTAGAAGTGAAATATGGGGTGGTGTGACTTAGATGTCTGATGTGGGGTGATGTGACTTAGAAGTGTGATATGGGGTGGTGTGACTTAGAAGTGTGATATGGGAACGTCTTTGCCACGGAGAGTAGATTTATACAAAATAAGAAATCTGATCATAATTTTCTGAAATTGTAAAAAAAAAAAATACCCACAGACATGTCCACCAAAAATCGCAAACAATAACAAACAAATCCCTTAGCAGGAACCCCCTGTAGGCATGTGAGGTGTTATCACCATCACATTTATGTAGGCATATGAAGTATTATCACCATCACATTTATGTAGGCATGGATGGACGGAGGAACAGGTTCCCTCCGAAAGCGAACCCCGAGAGCTGGCATCAGATCCTTGTCAGACCGAGCGCAACTGTCAGCGTAACGACCTACCCGTTAGACCACAGCGTCCGCTCAGTCATTAATCAGTACATTGAAAGTGTCACAGACTTGGAATATCTCGGCTCCATAATCAGCGACCACGACTACGACTACTACTTCACCAAAATGCTTGTATTAGACAACAGGAAAAAACAACTTAATCGGTTAGGCCTATTTCTCACGAGACAGTAATTTCGATGTCCAGTTCAGTGAGTACACTAAACGACTAAACTAAACTAATCTGTATTCCCAGAAGAATTAACACTTCATCATAGTGCCTTGCTGTTGATCTCACTTGCAGCCAAACCAAATGTCTAAATGTTTCGTGTAAATGGGGCAGTGTAAGGCGATGCGTTTAAGCCAATCAATCAATCAATCAATCAATCAATCAAATCAATCAAATCAATCAATCCAATCAATTAATTAATTAATCAATAAATCAATAAAATCAAATCAATCAAATCAATCAATCAAATCAATCAATCAAATCAATCAATCAAATCAATCAATCAAATCAATCAAATCAATCAATCAAATCAATCAATCAAATCAATCAATCAATCACATCAATCAATCACATCAATCAATCACATCAATCAATCAATCAAATCAATCAATCAATCACATCAATCACATCAATCAATCGCATCAATCAATCACATCAATCAATCAATCAATCAAATCAATCAAATCAATCAATCAAATCAATCAAATCAATCAATCAAATCAATCAATCAATCGGGTGCCGACAACAACGGGGGCTGGTGACAAGAAGTCATACATTACTACCTACAAGAATGCGGTATTTAAAGCCTATGACTTTTATTTTGCGTTCGCTCGCTTTGAACTCAAGCTTAGTCGACACACACTACTGCTAGTAGTGTTGGACTTGAAATTATGCGTATGGATTAGCTTTCCCTATCAACAGTGTCCCATCGCCATCAGGCGAACCCACTCCGACTTCAGAGGTACTTGTAATTTACCTCCCCAAGTCAAGGACGAGGGGTCAACATTTTAGTCCAACTGTCCGGTGCAGGGATTGAACCCCTTCCCCCGACATCAGCACACCGGTTGTTTAAGAGCACGCGTTCTTATCATTCGGCCATGCTGACCTCCAAGCCTATGCCATAATATGAATGTTAATGACGTTAAAAACAGCAATGGCGGAGAGAAGGCGCCTCACTTCTGGGTACTAAGTTGATAATATCACGAACGCAGTCTGAGGAGTGTTTGCGCGTGTGTTCGCCATCCGCTAATAGAGGAAAGACTAGTCCGGAATACAACTTTAGTAAGCCAAATTCTCCAATGCTTTGCTTACAAATCGTCCAATTGTGATTCAACACTGAGCACATGTGCACAACAGAAAACAAACTTCCAAACTGACTTCTCTGGACAACGCCTGCAAACTCTCAGCAGCATTCCCCACTCACAACATCATACATCTCAACTAAATTCCCCTGGTTTGACTCTAGATGCTAACTCCCAGTTGTATAGCTAGTTTGATTCTAAGAATTGTAACTTCCTCGAATCTATCAATCGATGAGTGAATAGCTGAATCTATCGGGCGCTAATTAATGAGTGCTCGAATAATGAATCACCGAGGGAGTCTATGAGTGACTCAGTGATTGACCCCATTAAAGACTGAATCTCAGACAAGGAATAATATCCTCTTCATAAGTTCTGTTCTATCTACTGTACCTCTTTCTCATTCTGTCACCGATCTTCAGTCCCGAGAGTCAGTCCTCACTCTCTCTCTCTCTCTCTCTCTCTCTCTCTCTCTCTCTCTAAAGCAGCCTCCTGCTCTCTCTCTCTCTCTCTCTCTCTCTCTCTAAAGCAGCCTCCTGCTCTCTCTCTCTCTCTCTCTCTCTCTCTCTCTCTCTCTCTCTCTCTCTCTCTCTCTCTCTCCTCTCTCTCTCTCTCTCTCTCTCTCTCTCTCTCTCTCTCTCTCTCTCTCTCTCTCTCTCTCTCTCTCTCTCTCTCTCTCTCTCTCTCTCTCTCTCTCTCTCTC
Source organism: Cepaea nemoralis (assembly GCA_014155875.1). Taxonomy (NCBI): domain Eukaryota; kingdom Metazoa; phylum Mollusca; class Gastropoda; order Stylommatophora; family Helicidae; genus Cepaea; species Cepaea nemoralis. The sequence continues at coordinate 153,995 of JACEFZ010027838.1, read as the reverse complement.
TCTCTCTCTCTCTCTCCTCTCTCTCTCTCTCTCTCTCTCTCTCTCTCTCTCTCTCTCTCTCTCTCTCTCTCTCTCTCTCTCTCTCTCTCTCTCTCTCTCTCTCTCTCTCTCCTCTCTCTCTCTCTCTCTCTCTCTCTCTCTCTCTCTCTCTCTCTCTCTCTCTCTCTCTCTCTCTCTCTCTCTCTCTCTCTCTCTCTCTCTCTCTCTCTCTCTCTCTCTCTCTCTCTCTCTCTCTCTCTCTCTCTCTCTCCTCTCTCTCTCTCTCTCTCTCTCTCCTCTCTCGCTCTCTCTCTCTCTCTCTCTCTCTCTCTCTCTCTCTCTCTCTCTCTCTCTCTCTCTCTCTCTCTCTCTCTCTCTCTCTCTCTCTCTCTCTCTCTCTCTCTCTCTCTCTCTCTCTCTCTCTCTCTCTCTCTCTCTCTCTCTCTCTCTCTCTCTCTCTCTCTCTCCTCTCTCTCTCTCTCTCTCTCTCTCTCTCTCTCTCTCTCTCTCTCTCTCTCTCTCTCTCTCTCTCTCTCTCTCTCTCCAAAGTAGTCTGATATTTATTTCCCCCCTCCCCACCACCCGAAGCCGTCTAACTAATTTTGCAAATTGCTACTGTTTAATGCCACTTGGCCTGTGAGTATTTCATCGTGCTCATGAAAGTTGCCCTTTTCACGCCTTTCCCGATAAGCATGCACAACTCTAGGCTCTTCAACCAGACATAACAATCTTGAAGTCTGACCGTATACGTCTCTCAGCCAGACACAACAACATATACTCCTTCCTCACCCAACTCTGTGTATTCAAAACAGGTGGGTTTATTTCTTTTATCGCTCTATCAGTTGTACTACGAACTCAATGACCACCCCGCACTATCTGTTTAAATTCCCCCACAAACGCTCACCTACCCATCTTAACCTAACTTGCAATGTTGGGGTACGCTGACCTGACAACGGCATGCCGACGTACCCAGCCTAACCTGGTACAACTGAGGCTGGGAAGTTAGGGCATTTTCAGTTATACACCTAGAAGTTGAACATTGAGACATGATAGTTAGGGTCTCAGCAGCATTCCCCACTCACAACTTCATGCATCTCAACTAAATGTCTCCGCTTTGACTCTAGATGCTAAACCCCAGCTGAATAGCCCGTTTGATTCTAAGAATTGTAACTTTTTTGAATCTATCAATCGATGCATCCCTGAGTGAATGACTGAATCTTTCAGACTCCGAATAATGAGTGACCCAGTAATGAACCACTGAGGTAGTCTGAGTGACACAGTGACTGACCCCTTCCAAGACTTAATCTCAGACAAGAAATAATCTCCTCTTCATAAGTTCTGTTCTATCTACTGTTCCTCTTTCTCATTCATTCCCCGAGAGATCCAGTCCTCATTCTCTCTCCCTCCCCACCCTCTCTCTCTCCCCCTCTCTCTCCCCCTCTCTCTCCCCCTCTCTCTCTATCCCTCCCCCTCTCTCTCCCTCCCCACCCTCTCTCTCTCCCTCTCTCCTCTCTCTCTCTCTCTCTCTTTAAAGCAGCCCCCTGCTCTTTCTTTCCAAAGCAATATGTCCTCTCTCTCTCTCTCTCTCTCTCTCTCTCAAGCCATCTGATCTCTCTCTCTCTCTCTCTCTCTCTCTCTCTCTCTCTCTCTCTCTCTCTCTCTCTATCTATCTATATATATATATATATATATATATATATATATATATATATATATATATATAAATCATGTGCCATGCCGGAAAGCGTGGGCGGTCATGACTCGCCATTTCACTCGATCACCAGTGTCGTGGATCAGCTCAGTGTTCCTGTCTCGTCCATGCCATGTGGCCAAGCCATCCAGGTATATCCCTCTCGGTCTTCCTCTTGGTCTGTTCCCTTCGATCTTGCAGTTGTCACCAAGTTCTCCAATCCATTTCTTCTCATAACATGTCCAAAAAATGTTGACTGTCTACGTCTAATTTCTCTAATCAGTTTACGATGTTCATTTGTCTCCTGTAGTACTTGGTCATTGGTTTTTCTGTCTGTCCATGGTGTTCTTTGCATTTTCCTCAGAAACCACATTTGTGCAGCCATCAGATGTTTTTCAGCTTGACTGCTCATTGTCCAAGTTTCACATCCATACAAAAGAACAGGCTCTATGTATCCCCTCAACACTCTTTTTCTCGTTTCAATTGACATCTTTTTATTGGTCAGAATGTTTTTCATCTTGCTAAAGGCTACTTTCGCCATGGCGATTCTTGTTCTAATCTCATTCAAGGCACCTCCCATCACATGTGTGTGTGTGTGTGTGTGTGTGTGTGTGTGTATATATATATATATATATATATATATATATATATATATATATATATATACACACACACACAGACACAGACACACACACACACATACACACACATATCCCACCCCACTCAAGCCGAATGATTAATTTTGCAAATTGCTACTTTTTTAAAAATACCCTTTCGTCTGTGAGTGTTTCACACTGGTCACGAAAGTTCACCCTTACACGCCTTTCCCGATAAGCATAATCAACTCTAAACTCATGAACCAGATATAACAACCTTGAATTCTGACCTTATACGTTTCTCAGCCAGACACAACAGATAGTCCACCCTCACCCAACACTGTGCATTCAAAACCCGATGGGTTTATTTTTGTCTCTACCAGTTGTACTACGAACTCAATGACCATCCCACACTATCTTTTTTAATGCGTCCATAAACACACACCTACCCCTAGTAACCTAATTTTCACGGTTGGAGTGCGTTGACCTGACTACGCCATCGCGCCGTATCCAGCCTAATCTGTTACATGTGAGGCATGGAAATTAGGCACATTTTCAGTAACACACCTAGAAGTTTAACATCGCGTCATGAAAGTTAAAACTAGACAATCACAAAATAATATCAACATTTTAAAATTTTGCATGCCCTTTGCAGGACGAAGCGATCTACTCAAACCCGAGTTGATTTTATAGGCGAGTTTATGTTCGGTAGTTTGCCATTGGCCGGTCTCTCTGGCCGAGGAGTTACACTTAATTAATTAAATTGCATGTCCTTCACAGGACGTAGCAGTCAACCCCAGCATTTACGCTGTTCGTGATTCCTGGGCAAATTTTACGTTCAGTAGTTTGCCATTGCTTTCTGAACGACCGACTCCTATACCTTTTTCGAAAAAACCAGCACCACCGTGTTTCGAACCCGGGTATACGGGCTCACAAACCGCGTTCGCAAGCCCTTAGGGATAAGAGCAGTACAATGTATGTAATCTATCCTAGTGCTTTTGAGTTCAACACAACCGGATGCCCAAGAGAAAATAAACCACCTCCAAAATGTTTCAGGGCAAATTGGTCTCCAAATTAACACCACAAAAACAAAGACTATTGATCTTACCAACAGTTCAGATGACACCAAATTGAACAGCTACGTTCTTGAAAAAGTCAACAGCTTTACATACCTAGGAAGCAAAATGACATCTACAGGGGACTCAACACCAGAAATATCATCTAGAATCGCACTGGCATCTAGTGCCTTCAATAAACTGTCAAACATCTGGAAGTCAAAGACACTCAGCAAACACACAAAACTTAAAATCTTCAACTCTTGTGTGATTCCAGTGTTAACGTATGGATGTGAAAGTTGGAAATCAACGGTAGCTTTAGATAAAAAAATTAGACAATTTTGAGAACAAATGTCTTAGAAGACTTCTAAACATCCACTGGACAGACTTCAGAACCAATTCGCAAATAAGACAAGAGACTAAGCAAGATACAGTATCCAATTTCATAAGAAGACGCCGTTGGAACTACATCGGCCATGTACTCAGAATGGACAAGTCAAGACTCCCCTACCAAGCCCTCATATGGTCACCAGTAGGGAAAAGAAAACGAGGAAGACCAAGAGAGACCATGCGTAGAACCATCATTAGAGAAGGCTCATTCAATGGCCAAGTAAATATCCAAGATCTACAACAGGTAGCAGCGAACCGCCAGGCATGGAGAGACAGGACTTCTGCCCTATGCGCCGCCTTAGGCTCAAGAGGAAAGACTAACTAACTAACTAATGTATGTAACAATAGAGAAGGAGAGATGAACTGACAAATGCATAAGAGCAGTTTCTCTTAAGCTTCTAGTGTACTGCTGAGGTTGTAGGTTTACCTCCTACACTGGTCAGCTGGACTAAAATGTTTTCTTATCCTCGGCCTGGGAACATAAACTACAAGTATCTCAGAAGTTGGAGTAGGTTTGCCTGACGGCGTGGGACACTGGTAAAAAGGAAAGCGAACCCACACACAAAAATCATGCCAGTTCATTTCCCAGTGGTGGCAAGGAGGATCTCCGTAATCCCGTTTATCCACGCAGGGTCTCGCAGCGGGCGAGAACTAGAAGCGGTTCTACCCCCGCTGCTGACTTGCGGGATAACTGAGCCGACCGCCCAGAAAGCATTGGCAAACTGCTGAGCGTAATCTTGCCAAGAAATCAACAATCATCTGAAAGATGCTGATGTTGACAGCGATGTCCTGTAAAAAAGGATATACGAATTAAATTTTAAAAAAGTTTGCCATTGATTTCTGAACGGGCAGTCAATGTTGGAGTCCAACTGGCAGGTGTAGGGAACGAACCGCCTACCTCGCTAACAGTGAATGACAGTTCAGGGGTAGGCGCTTTAAACACACACCAACCAACTTATTTAACCTCTGAACTTTCATTTACAAACCACTGACATGTTTTATTGTTTTTCTATCAAGAATGATGATGCCCATTCATTCCATCCAGTGGGGTTGACAGTTTACAGCCGCGAGTTCTAAGACGGCAGGTAAGGCCTATTTTGGCTGGAAATGTTCTTTGACAATGTGGCCAAAGGCTGCATGACGTTCCGGGAGGAGGATCTCCTGCAGTGGTTTTTCTGTCCAATGTTTTTCACAGCTCTTACAATCATGTTTGCTTCACAGGTGACTACACCCTTACGTAATGATGGAGGTCTTTTGCAGCAGTCTCCCAGATCTCGTGATGAATTCCAAAAGCTTTTAGTGAGATCTTCAGAGTGTCTTTAAAGTGTTTCCCCTGCCGCCTTGGGAGCGTTTACCACAACGCAGCTCGGAATAAAAAGTTGGTTTAGGGAGCCTGTGGTCTAGAATGCGAGTCAAATGACCAGCCCAGCGAATCTGATTCTTCATTAGTAGTGTGTGGATACTGGGCATGGGCGCTTTTTCTAGGACTTTAGTGTCTGGGATCTTGTTTTGCCATTTAATCTTCACTAGCTTCTTAAGGCAGACTGTGGAAGTGGTTTCCTTTCCTAGCGTGTCGCTGATAAACAGTCCAGGTTTCACAAGCATATAGCAGAGTGGATATTACAACTGCTTTGTAGACTTTCAGCTTTGTTTGCAGGCTTAATCCATTTCTGTCCCATACACGCCGCGCTGACCTTGAAGATTCTTGCATTCACTTCGTCATCAATTGTATCAGCTTGGTACTCAGTGCTGCCAAGACAGGTGAATTTGTCCACTGGCATAGGCAGTCTTGTTTAGTAGACATGTTATAGACTTTATGATGATGATGATGATGATGATGATGATGATGATGATGATGATGATGATGATGATGATGATGATGATGATGATGATGATGATGATCGTGAGCTATACCATTGAATACCAGGTGGAAAGACAGGGGACAAACCTAGTGATTACTTTTTCTATTAAAAGAGGACCACACACCCTTAGACAAATAACCAAATCCGAGTCTGTAAATCTTTCAAGGGTCGTATTCTTGATCTATTTACATATAAGAAGAGGATGGGGCCCAGCTACCTTTAACAGAGATGGGTCATGCACTTTAGTGATTGCCAGTCCCTTCAAAATATATGCCGGTACTCGTCGCTTGCAACTGGAGGGAAAGACTGACCACCTATCCCCGCGTACTCCGGCCTAAAAACCGATTGCCCCAGCACTTCAAACGTCCACAGCAGGTTCCTACTAGGGGACGTGTTTTGTATTTTGCTAGGGAGTGTGGTAGCGTAGTGGCTAAGTGTTCGTCTGCGACCCTGTGGTCATGAGTTCGAACCGCGTCGGGAAGGATTAAAGTTAAACCCAATGACCTTAATCTCGGCCCAGATTAAAATGGGCACCAGGGAATATATTGGGAATTAAAATCGGCAGACGAGATTCTGATCACGTGACCCATTGAGTGCGTAATGATATATTAACTATAGTCTAGCGCCATATGACCAAATGCGCTTTAAGAAATGTGAAAAGGTCCTTTATTTTACTTTAAGTTTATCTCGAATCCTGTGAGTAATGTTTCTCGTTGTTGCTGTTGTGGTTGTTGTGGTTGTTGTTGTGGTGGTGGTGGTGGTGGTGGTGGTGGTGGTTGTTGTTGGTGTTGTTGTTGTTGTTGTTGTTGTTGTTGTTGTTGTTATTGTTGTTGTTGTTGTTGTTGCAGTAGCATTATGTATAAAAGCATCATCATCGTCATCATCATCATCATCATCATCATCATCATCATCATCATCTAGTGGCCTCTTCTGTTACGAATTGTTCACCTATCACAGTCTGTGGAAATGTCTCTCTACCATAAGGCAGGTGTCCTGTCCCTGTTGGTGTCTTGTGTCAGTCATCTCTCATATCATTAATCCATTTACGTCGTGGTTTTAATTTTTTTTCTTCTGTAACACCCCCCCCCCCCCCCCAATTGCCACGCTTCCCCGGGACATTTCTCTCTATATTAATTTATTCCAAACGTTTATGTCATGTTGCGTATCTAAGATGTCCCCATCCCCGCTCCCACCCCTATAATTAATTATTTTCATAACACTTCTTCTTTAGCTGTATGTTTGTTGGTGAATAGATCTGTTTGTTCTTCTTGCAGCTCAGCGAACCGGTAATATTCCTCTGTAACATTAATATTCAAAGTCGGATTCGTGCTTCTCATCTAATGTATTAAATATCCAATTTTGGCATTCACGTTTTGCCATATACACATGCTTTTAGTAACGTGATATTTGTTTTCCTTATATTTATATTTGCTGTATTTTTTGTAGATGTATTATAATTTTGTTTTGTGTCATTCCTTTAATTACTAACATCACATTTCCATCGTCGGTCAGGAAAGAACCTATCTATTTAAATCTGCCGACGTTCTGTAACGTTTTTCCTTGATAAATATATATGTTTCCTTATTTATTGTTTACATTTGAATTAATATATTTTAGAAATTATATTGAGATATACGCTTTGTATTTTCACTGTGTTCTTGTACTGATTTAAGTTTCTCAATTCCATTCTGTGTTGTTTCCCGATTTAGTGCCAAGCACAAAGAAGGTTTGGTCAAACATGGTATACAATCAAATGAACAAGTATTATAATGTTGATGTCCCTTCACTGAGTATTGAAATTGTGGAATATACCACAAAACAAAACAAATAACACGATGACCACCCCCCCCCCCCCCCCCCCCCAGCATGGCAACATGTCATCTTTCCATACACATGGGATGTCACATTTGGCGATATATTATCATTCGACACTGAATCACTTTATGATAAACGAGATGGTCCCTTTGTAATCGGAGAAAAAGAAACAACGAATGTTTGGATGTGTTGTCATGGAATTATTATTAATAATAATTTAGTCGTCTTGACTTGTCTTGCTACTGGACTCAGATGGACTCAGGCGAGAGAGTGAGGTCGACGAATTGCGCAACTTTTCCTCACTTTAATCCAATTCATCGCGCAAGTCATTCTTCACCCAACTTCATATATCATTCTGGAAGACCGCCTCAAGCCAAATGCTGCAGCTAAACAGGATGTGGAAACAGAATGGAGAGCCCTAAAGGACATAATTTACAACACTGTTGTGGAAATCCTAGGTCCAGCCGCCTCCGCCCACCCCCGAAAGCATACAGACTGGTTTGATGAAAGTTCTGACCAATTGCTGGCCGAGAAAGATCTTCTCCTCGAGGCACATTTGAATGACCCGAAGTCAACATAAAAAAAGATGCCTTCAAGAACATTCGGAGAGTAGTGCAGCAGAAACTTCGGCACATGCGGGACTCCTGGCTGAGCAACAAAGCTGATGAAATTCAAGGCTTTGCTGACAGACATGATATGAAAAACGTCTACTGAAAGCGGTCTACGGTCCTCCATCACCAGGCATAGTTCCCCTCCTCAGTGTAGATGGGGAAACATTGGTCACCGATAAGAAAGAAATCCTTCAACACTGGGCAGAGCATTTCAGCAACATCTTAAATGCAACTTCCTTCTTCGATGATGAAACCATCAACTGCCTTCCTCAAGTTCCCTCTAATGATACACTTCATGATCTGCCAACCATAGTGGAACTAAAAAGAGCCACCCAGCAACGTTCCAGTGGAAAGGCGCCTGGTCCTGACTCCATCCCAGCAGAGACATACACGCCAGGTGGGCCTGTCCTAATAGAGCAGCTTCACCAATCTTTACAAACATATGGGTGAACGAGACCATGCCACAAGATTTCAAGGACGCGTCAATAGTCCACCTTTACAAACGTAAAAGAAACCGCCAATCCTGCGACAACCACAGAGGTATCTCCTTGCTCTCAATCACAGGGAAGATACTCGCAGGAATTCTTCTCAATCGCCTCACGGCCCATCTCGATAAAGGTCTTCTTCCTGAGAGTCATTGTGGCTTCAGAAAAGAACGAGGAACTGTTGACAAGACTTTCGCTGCAAGACAGCTGCAAGAGAAATTTCAGGAACAGAACTCTGAAATGTTCTCCACTTTCATTGACCTTACCGAGGCCTTTTGATACAGTCAGCAGAGAAAGACTGTGGAAGCTTATGGCGAAATATGGCTGTCCACAAAAGTTTCTCCAAATAGTGCGGATATTTCATGATGGTATGCAGGCAAGAATACAGGAAAATGGTGAACTGTCTGAGCCCTTTCCTGTCACCAATGATGAAGCAAGGATGTGTCCTGGCACCAACACTGTTCAGCCTCATGTTTTCAGCTACGCTGACGAATGTCTTAGAGAACAATGATATTGGAATAGTCATCATCTACCGCATGGATGGAAAGTTGTTCAATCTCAGAAGGCTGAAAGCCAAAACCAAAACTAACAGCGACACCGTCAGAGAACTGATGGTTGCGCTCTATATGTTTCAGCTTTCTCATATACCTGTGCCAAACTGAGCTCAATATAAACTTGGAGAAGACTGTACCAGCCAGCTCCAGGGAATAATCACACCGTGCCTAATATCAAGGTGAAAGGTCGTAGACTAAGTGCTGTGGACAAATTCACCTATCTTGGCAGCACTGTGTCACAAGCTGCCACAATTGGTGACGAAGTGAATGCAAGAATCTCCAAGGCCAGCGCGGCCTTTTGCAGACTGTACAAGAATGTATGGGGCAGAAATTGAATAAGTCTGCGAACAAAGTTGAGCGTCTATAAAGCAATTGTATTATCCACATTGCTATATGCTTGTGAAACATGGACTGTTTATCTGCGATATGCTAAGAAAATAAACCACTTCCACACAGTCTGCCTTAGGAAGCTATTGAAGATTAAATGGCAAGACAAGATCGCAGACGCTGAAGTTCTACAAAGAGCGTCCATGCCAAGTATTCACACTCTACTAATGAAAAATCAGATTCGCTGGGCTGGCCACGTAACTCGTATGCCAAATCACAGGTTCCCTAAACAATTTTTTTTACGGCGAGCTGCGTTGTGGTAAACTCTCCCAAGGCGGCCAGAGGAAACGCTTTAAATACACGCTGAAAATCTCACTGAAAACTTTTGGAATTCATCTTGACACCTGGGAGACTATTGATAAAGACCGTAATTCGTGGCGTACATCATTACACAATGGTGCAGTCACTTGTGAAGCAACCAGGACTGCAAGGGCTGTGAAGAAAAGGCTGGACAGAAAAAAAATACTGCAGGAGATCCACCCCCTGGAACGTCAAGCATTCTTTGTCCACATTGTCAAAGAACATTTCGAGCCAAAATAGGCTGTATCAGCCATCTTAGAACTCACGGCTCCATACTTTCAACCCCACTGGATGAAATGAACGGTCATCATCATTCTTGATGGACAAACAACAACATTAATACTACCATGACAACACATCCAAGTTCCGTTGTTTCTATTGTTAGAAAAAGCGAAAGCCATTATCAACACTAAATTTATATCGGAAAATATAATAATACTAGAACAGGTCAAAGAAGGAAATAGAACAACAACTTTTATACAAACATACGCCCCATGTAATGACACTTACAGCGACGAAGACAAAGACGAGTATTTTGATAAACTTGCAGACACATTAAATAATGTCAGGGAGACAGATGAACTAGTTGTGATGGGTGATTTTAACGGAAGAATAGGCACACGAAGAACACTGTAGGATGATTGCATGGGGCCATTCAGTGACACAGAGACTGATTGTAACAGCAATGGTCAACATCTACTCAACTTATGCTCCGAACACGGACTAATAATAGCAAACAGTTTTCTTCAACATCGTCGTAGCCACACCAAGACCTGGTATAAATGGAATGACATTGACCAAGCATCTCAAATTGACTTTATTATAATTAGGAAATCAGACAGAGGACTACTGTTAGATTCAAGATCATTCCCAAATACAGACATTGATACTGATCACAAACCAGTCATAATTTTAAAAAATTCCAACATACAGGAAAATAAGAAACAAAGAGGTAACAACACATGTAATCAATTATAGGAGACTTCAGAAAAATGCGGTTAAGACGAATTCAATCAAGAAATCAAAAAACTACATAAAGACATCCCTGACGACTGCTCAAGCGTAGATAAGGAATTGACATGCTTCAAGGTTGCCATGCTCGACACACTGGAAAATAAATGTGGAACAAAGGAAGTAGGGCAAGACAAAAGATTAAGAACAGCTTGGTGGAACAAAGAAGTTAAAGATAAGAATAATAAGAAGGTAGCATTCAAAAAATGGATCACAACCAAATCTGAACAAGACTATGTTACTTAGAGAATTGCACGACGAAATGCCAAAACGAACAATTAGAACATCTGAAGATGAATCCTGGAGAATCTACGGTGAACAGATGGCGACCCTTAGCAAAGACTACCCAAGAGAATTTTATAAACGTGTCAATGCAATGAGAAACAGAGATGCATGCTACAACCCAACCACCGTCATAAACAGCAAAAGAGGTATACCAATATTTAATCCACAACAACGACTAGCAAGAACTTTCAAGAACTACTTAACCCCACACATAATAACATAGAAAATCTCAATTTTGTGCCTAAAAGTCATGGACAACAAGAACCAAATTTTATACCTGCAGAAGTCAAAGCGGTTATACAGAAAAGTCCAAAAAACAAATCGCCGGGTCCAGATGGAATAACCACAGAAGCTATTCAGGCCTGTTGGAAAACAGGAGTTAAATGGCTAACAAGACTTTTCAATATAGCACGGGAAGAAAGAAAAGTCCCAGATGATTGGCAACAGGCAATAATAGTACCAATATGGAAAAAGA
>JACEFZ010027838.1:0-137500 GCA_014155875.1 Cepaea nemoralis | reverse complement strand
CTCATGTGTAAAAGGTTTATGACTTATAGACAGATTCCATCCGTGATAACGGGCTTACTCGTCCAGTGGGTAGGGTTTTTTCCTACTTATTTTGCCAGGACATTGCTCTCATTGCCTACTTTTTACGGTTTACAGCTGCGGTGACATTTTCCCCGTTCGCAACATGCACAATAGCCAGTATGCGAGTGCATATTCTCTTCTCAGCCTCCGCGCAAAAGCTGAATAAACAGAATAAATGCAGGCAGAACCTATAAGTAAATGTACGTGGTGCATACCATAGTTTGTTAAAGAACTCTACTCATTTCCTAGCGGTGGTAGGTGAACAGAAAAGAAGAGAATAAGAAGAGATAAACGCAACACTATAAGGAGCGAACGAGGAATTCCAGAGTTCACATAGAGTCTGATTATATAAACATCAAAGATGCGAATACAGGAAGGGCAAGAACAAATAGCAAACTAGAAAAGGTGTCAATTTACCGTCATCAGCAAAGTGTTAATTCAATTACCTCCATGACATGATAAGCTATGGCATACGCACTCACCTCATGGAGCTCTTCTTCTTCTTCTTCTTCTTCTTCTTCTTCTTCTTCTTCTTCTTCTTCTTCTTCTTCTTCTTCTTCTTCTTCTTCTTCTTCTTCTTCATCATCTTCTTTTTCTTCTTCTTCTTCTTCTTCTTGACTGGCACATATTCCTCGGAAGACTCAGACCTAAAGGAATGGGTTGGTTCTAGAACGTCCATACCACAGCGACTTCCTGCTGAGGACATTTTTTTTTAAATGACTGCTCTGTCCTGAGTGACAGGCCTTACATGCTGAGGATAGTCAATAGTGCTCCAAACACTGCGTGCAAGACTTGGGTTCTGATTGTACACCAACATCATGGGGAATGTTGAAGTTTTGGCATGCAGAGTGTGGGTTGTCCACAGGCTTCATCACATGATGTTCCTGTGTTGGTCAGGATGTGTCACATGGATAGACATAGGGAGAGAGATTCCAGACTGGTGTCTGCTCAGAATGTGTCACATGGAGACAGAGAGAGACAGAGACAGACAGACAGACAAACAGACAGACAGACAGACAGACAGACAGACAGACATACAGACAGAGAGAGACAGACAGACAGACAGACTGACAGACAGACAGACAGACAGAGAGAGAGACAGACATACAGACAGACAGACAGACAGACATACAGACAGACAAACAGACAGACAGACAGACAGACAGACTGACAGACAGAGAGAGAGAGAGAGAGAGACAGACAGACAGACAGACAGACAGACAGACAGAGAGAGAGAGAGAGAGAGAGAGAGAGAGAGGGGGTGTCAGACTGGTGTCTGCCCAGGATGTGCCACATAGAGTGAGATAGAGAGAGGTGCCAGACTGGTGTCTGCCCAGGATGTGCCACATGGAGACAGAGAGAGGTGACAGACTGGTGTCTGCCCAGGATGTGCCACATGGAGTGAGATAGAGAGAGGTGACAGACTGGTGTCTGCCCAGGATGTGCCACATGGGGTGAGGTAGAGAGAGGTGCCAGACTGGTGTCTGCCCAGGATGTGCCACATGGAGACAGAGAGAGGTGACAGACTGGCGTCTGCCCAGGATGTGCCACATGGAGAGAGAGAGAGAGAGAGAGAGAGAGAGAGAGAGAGAGAGAGAGAGAGAGAGAGAAAGATAGAGAGAGAGATAGAAAGAGAGAGAGGTGTCAGATTGGTGGCTACCCAGGATGTGCCACATGGAGACAGAGAGAGAGAGAGAGAGAGAGAGAGAGAGAGAGAGAGAGAGAGACAGACAGACAGAGAGAGAGAGAGAGAGAGAGAGAGAGAGAGAGAGAGAGAGGTGTCAGACTGGTGTCTGCCTAGGATGTGCCACATAGAGTGAGACAGAGAGAGGTGCCAGACAGGTGTCTGCCCAGGATGTGCCACATGGAGTGAGATAGAGAGAGATGCCAGACTGGTGTCTGCCCAGGATGTGCCACATGGAGAGACTGAGATGTCAAACTGGTGTCTGCCCAGGATGTGCCACATGGAGACAGAGAGAGGTGTCAGACTGGTGTCTGCCACATGGAGAGATTGAGATGCCAAACTGGTATCTGCCCAGGATGTGACACATGGAGAGATTGAGATGCCAAACTGGTGTCTGCCTAGGATGTGCCACATAGAGTGAGACAGAGAGAGGTGCCAGACAGGTGGCTGCCCAGGATGTGTCACATGGAGTGAGATAGAGAGAGATGCCAGACTGGTGTCTGCCCAGGATGTGCCACATGGAGTGAGATAGAGAGAGGTGCCAGACAGGTGTCTGCCCAGGATGTGCCACATGGAGAGATTGAGATGCCAAACTGGTGTCTGCCCAGGATGTGCCACATGGAGAGATTGAGATGCCAAACTGGTGTCTGCCTAGGATGTGCCACATAGAGTGAGACAGAGAGAGGTGCCAGACTGGTGTCTGCCCAGGATGTGCCACATGGAGTGAGATAGAGAGAGGTGCCAGACTGGTGTCTGCCCAGGATGTGCCACATGGAGACAGAGAGAGGTGCCAGACTGGCTTCTGCCCAGAATGTGCCACATGGAGACAGAGAGAGGTGCCAGTCTGGCGTCTGCCCAGGATGTGCCACATGGAGTGAGATAGAGAGAGGTGCCAGACTGGTGTCTGCCCAGGATGTGCCACATGGAGACAGAGAGAGGTGCCAGACTGGCGTCTGCCCAGGATGTGCCACATGGAGACAGAGAGAGGTGCCAGTCTGGCGTCTGCCCAGGATGTGCCACATGGAGTGAGATAGAGAGAGGTGCCAGACTGGTGTCTGCCCAGGATGTGTTTGACGTTACATAACTGCTTTGTTCCATCCATCCATCATGCGCCATGCCGAAAAGCGTGGGGAGTCATGTTCTGCCATTTCACTCGATCACCAGAGTCGTGGATCAGCTCCGTGTTCCTGTCTCGACCATGCCGCGCGGCCAAGCCATACAGGTATTTACTTCTCGGTCTTCCCCTTGGTCTCTTCCCTTGGATCTTGCCAGTTATCACCAAGTTCTCCAAGTCATTTCTTCTCATAAAATAACTGCTTTGTTAGCGTACTACACTACTATCGTACAAAGAGATGAGTAAATCAGAGAAAGCCAGAAATAGAATACTGGACGACAATCACATATGGCAACATGTCTAGCGCCTACGTCATCACACACATAACAAACACTAATACAGCTACAAAAATATACATGCAAATGACTTAGTTGATGTTAAAAACGAACTGTTAAAACTACAGCAATGAAACCAAACGGGCATATTTAAAAACGATACAGGATAAAGACGAAACGGAGAAAGTAGCAGGGAAGAGTTCAGGGAAAGGGCGTAGAACAAAAAATACTGGGGTTGACTGCTATGTACTGTAAAGGATATGCAACGAACTGACTAAGTTAGAATACACCCACCGAGAAATCACTGAGACAACGAGACGCCACATCACTATGGCACACTACAATACAATACTTTTACAAAACATGCAAACAAGCAATGCAATGCAACAAATATCTGAAATAAACAGGTAAACAGTAAAGCAACAGATTCAGATACCACCATACATTTGATAATCTCAAGAGAGATATTGGTCTTGCCGACCCCAGGACCTCAGTTGTATGTAGTTGTTGTAACAATGTTGGTGTTTGCTCAACGTGTTTTTTTTTTCCTGCCCCTTGTCGCTGTGTGTGTCGCTGGCCTGATTCACGTTGAACTCAAGTATAGTATAGTCATACACGGTACTTCTAGTAGCTCTGGACTGAATCTTGCATGTGGATTACCTTTCCCTATTACCAGTGTCCCTTGCCAACCGGCGAATCCAATCAGACTTCAGAGGTACTTGTAATTAACGTCCCTAAGTCGAGGACGACACGTCAACATTTTAGTCCAACTGACCGATGAAGGGGTTGATCCCCCCCCCCACCTCTTACCGCACTGGATGTTTAAGAACGAGCTCTATTATCCATTCAGCCATGCTGACCTCAACTCGTTTGATTGATTACAAATTTGCATTATTACAAATTAAACAGTGACATTTAAGGGGAGAGAACCATATTGTTCTATATAAGGGAAATAATTTACGTTTAAAATATTTCTATACTTTTTAAAATAATTTACTTAATATTTTAAAAACTGTAAACAATATTTTAATATTTTAAAATATTATCTACTATAGTTTCTATTACTGTATGGTAGCGTAATATTATTTTATTTTATAAGAACCGTACAAAAAATTCTATTTCTTATATAATGTTCTAAAGCATTTTTGTTTTCTTAGTCAAGGTAATGCCCATTGGTGTCCATTTTCTCATGTTGAACCCACGACCGATCTCGAAATGAGATAGGCGTTTACTTTTTTTAAATGGGTGCATTCGTGTACCTAATTAAGAGGAATATGGACCCACACTCCCCGCTGAAGAGCTGGCATGTCTGGGAGGCCCCTGAGCGTCAAACGGTATGCTCCTTCCCAGCTTTCTCTCTCTCTCTCTTTTTCTCTCTTCCCCCCTTACTAGAATCCTTCGGGCCTCATATGACTTTCTTGACACTCTGGAGGTGGCTTGTGTCTCCGGGCTTCTTTTCCCTGCCGTGCACATTTGGTCGTTAGTGTTGTCCTATCATCATCTAGTGGGGCGTACGGGCTGTCAGGCATTGGTAGTACCTTTGGTAAGGATGACTCTCATGTCCTCTTTAGGACCCATCCCCCACTGGTTCAAGCCTGACATCCATCTCACGCCTGTGGCTCCTAGTAGTTGTCAGCATGCGACAGCAGCACCCCACCCCCCCCCCCACCCCCACCCCGGCAACAGCTGTGAGAGGCTGGCTAAACCGGTCGTGGGTAGCCGATTTGGTGTCAAACCAAGCGGTGAACTAGGGTATGCCTACCCAGCATGTGAAGACAGGATTCGGCAGACTGCTCGGATAAAATCACTGATGATTCAATGGGCAAGACGGCGTTTACCTGCAAAGTGTTGTGGAACGTAATTGATTGATTGATTGATTGATTGATTGATTGATTGATTGATTGATTTAGGAACCGACATCACAGCATTCGGAACATTCCCATAAGCGCTCCGTCCCCATACTCAGAAGTCAGCGAAGAGTTCCAACCCCAATAGTACCAGTAGTAATCTGATTATATGTGCGTCTCGCCTTTCCTCTAAGCGTCGAGCATCGGCCAGATCCCCTCGTCAATCCACGATGTCGCGTAATGAGCACGGCAAGGCGCGTAGAGTGCCCTGGTCATCCACTGCACCTGTATTCGTCTCCAGTCGTCTTGACTTGTCTTACTACTGGACTCAGGCGAGAGTGTGAGGTCGACGAATTGCGCAACTCTTCCTCACTTAAATCCAATTCATCGCGCAAGTCATTCTTCATCCAACTTCATATATCACCTTCAAGCCATGTGACGATGGGCGAAGCGGCAGGAGTGGGTACGTAGGAAGTCGTTGTCGTAGGCCTGCACACAGGCGGCTCAGTCCATATGGTCGTCTTCTACTGACCGGAGCAGCAGTGGGATTCGCAGTCCCCTGAGTGACTGAGCAGCCCTCTATAGGAACACACTGCTCACTTCCATAGCATGAGGAAGGGGCTGCTCCATCATTACCTAACCAGCTAGCCGCGGTTGGTGGGTACCCTATACTGCGGTCGACATACAAACAAAGTAAAAACAAGTAAAGCTAAAAGAGTAAACCATATTCCCTTGACAATCGGAACTTGGAATGTACGCACTCTACTTGATAGAGACGGCGTCGGGCACAGAGAGACGAACAGCACTGATTAGGAGAGAGCTGGGCAGGTACAACATCGACATTGCAGCCTTGAGCGAGACACGACTTGCAGAAGAAGGCCAAATCTGTGAAGTAGGTGCCGGCTACACATTTTTCTTGATTTCTCCCTGACCGAGGTGTTCGCAGCTTTCTCAGTAAATCCAAATACTCTTGTGGTTGATGTGAGCACACGAGAATTGGAAGCGGTTCGAGTCGCACCAGTGACTTATGAGAGTATGGGGCTGGTCGCTGAGAAAGCAATGGCAAACTACTGAGCGTAATCTTGCCAAGAAATCAACAATCAGCTGAAAGATGCTGATGTTGACAGCGATTTCCTGTAAAGGATATGCAAAACTTTTTGAACATTAATGACAGGCTTATGACCGTCAAGTGACCCCTGCTGAAAGGAAAGAAGCATGCAACCATCGTGAGTGTCTACGCACCAACCATGACAAATTAAAATGACGTCAAAAACAAGGTCTATGAAGACCTGCACAATATATTAACATCTGTTCCCAAAGGAGACAAACTTATACTCCTTGGGGACTTCAATGCCAGAGTAGGCAAGGACATCGCCTCTTGGAGTGGCATCATTGGAAAGTACGGAGTCGGAAATTGTAACAGCAATGGGCTCCTCCTCCTTCAGACCTGTGCCGAACACGATCTCCTGATCACCAACACAATTTTTCGTCTTCCCACGAGAAATAGGATATCAGGATGCACCCTCGCTCGAAACACTGGCACCGTATTATGTCATCATCAGGAGGAGTGACTGACAAGAAGTTCGAGTGACAAAATCCATGTGTGGTGCCGAATGTTGGACAGGCCATCGCCTCTTTGTCTCGAAAATAAACATACACATCAAACCACCACGGCGTCCTCAAGGCGTAAAAAAAAAAAAAAACTTAATGCCACCCGCCTAAACAGCAAAATAAAATGCAGCTGTCGTTTGAAAACATACTGGAAGACTGCCCCAAGCCAAATGCTGCAGCTAAATAGGATGCGGAAACAGAGTGGAGAGCCCTAAAGGACACAATTTACAACACTGCTATGGAAATCCTGGGTCCAGCCCCCTGAAAGCATAAAGACTGGTTTGATGAAAATTCTGAAGACATCAACCAATTGCTGGCCGAGAAACAACTTCTCCTCAAGGCACATTTGAATGACCCGAAGTCAACATAAAAAAATATGCCTTCAATAACATTCGGAGAGTAGTGCAGCAGAAACTTCGGCACATGCAAGACTCCTGGCTGAGCAACAAAGCTGATGAAATTCAAGGCTTTGCTGACAGACAGGATATGAACAACTTCTACGACTCACTGAAAGCGGTCTACGGTCCTCCATCACCAGGCATAGTTCCCCTCAGTGCAGATGGGGGAACATTAGTCACCGATAAGAAAGAAATCCTTCAACGCTGGGCAGAGCATTTCAGCAACATCTTAAATGCAACTTCCTTCTTCGATGATGAAACCATCAACTGCCTTCCTCAAGTTCCCACTAATGATACACTTGATGACCTGCCAACCATAGTGGAACTAAACAGAGCCATCCAGCAACTTTCCAGTGGAAAGAAGCCTGGTCCCGACTCCATCCCAGCAGAGATATACAAGGCAGGTGGGCCGGTCATAATACAGCAGCCTCACCAAGTCTTTACAAACATACGGGCGAACGAGACCATGCCATGATTTCAAGGACACGTCAACAGTCCCCCTTTACAAACGTAAAGGAAACCGCCAATCCTGTGACAACCACCGAGGCATCTCCTTGCTCTCAATCGCAGATAAGATACTCGCCAGAATTCTTCTCAATCGCCTCACGGCCCATCTCGATCAAGGGCTTCTTCCTTGGAGTCAATGTGGCTTCAGAAAAGAACGAGGAACTGTTGACATGATTTTCGCTGCAAAGCAGCTGTAAGAGAAATGTCAGGAACAGAACTCAGAAATGTTCTCCACTTTCATTGACCTTACCAAAGCTTTTGATACAGTCAGCAGAGAAGGACTGTGGAAGATTATGGCGAAATATGGCTGTCTACAAAAGTTTGTCCAAATAGTGCGGCTATTTCATGACGGTATGCAGGCAAGAGTACAGGAAAATGGTGAACTGTCTGAGCCCTTTCCTGTCATCAATAGAGTGAAGCAAGGATGTGTCCTGGCACCAACACTGTTCAGCCTCATGTTTTCAGTTATGCTGACGAATGCCTTCGAGAACAACGACATTGGAATAGACATCAACTACAGCATGGATAGAAAGTTGTTCAATCTCAGAAGACTGAAAGCTAAAACAAAAATTAACAGCGACACCGTCAGAGAGCTCCTGTTTGCTAATGATTGCGCTTTATATGCCAACTCAGAGGCAGACATGCAACACAATGTTTCAGCTTTCTTACATGCCTGTGCGAACTTTGGGCTCAATATCAACTTGGAGGCGACTGTAGTTATATACCAGCCAGCTCAAGGGATTAATCAAACTGTGCCGAATATCAAAGTGAATGGTCATAGACTAAGTGTGGTGGACACATTCACATATCTTGGCAGCACTGTGTCACAAGCTGCCACAATTGATGACGAAGTGAATGCAAGAATCTCCAAGCCCAGCGCGGCCTTTGGCAGACTGTACAAGAATGTATGGGGCAGAAATGGAATAAGCCTGCAAACAAAGCTGAAAGTCTATAAAGCACTTGTATTATCCACACTGCTATATGCATGTGAAACATGGACTGTTTATCAGCGACATGCTAGGACATTAAACCACTTCCACACAGTTTGCCTTATGAAGCTATTGAAGACTAATGGCAAGACAAGATCCCAGACACTTAAGTTCTAGAAAGAGCGTCCATGCCCAGTATCCACACTCTACTAATGAAAAATCAGATTCGCTGGGCTGGTCACTTAACTCTATGCCAGATCACAGGCTCCCTAAAAAAATTTTTTTACGGCGAGCTGCTTTGTGGTAAACGCTCCCAAGGCGGCCAGAGGAAACGCTTTAAAGACACTCTGAAAATCTAACTGAAAGCTTTTGGAATTTATCTTGACACATGGGAAACTGCTGATAAAGACCGTAATTCGTGGCATTACATAAGGGTGCAGTCACTTATGAAGCAACCAGGACTGCAAGAGCTGTGAAGAAAAGGCTGGACAGAAAAAACACTGCAGGAGATTCTGCTCCTGGAACGTCAAGCAATCTTTGCCCACATTGTCAAAGAACATTTCGAGCCAAAATTGACCTTATCGGCCATCTTAGAACTCACGGCTCCGTACTTTAAACCCCACTGGATGAAATGAATGGTCATCATCATTCTTGATGGACAAACAACATCATCATCAAGTGCCCTGCCAGCTGTTGTAGGCGTTCATGGCTTTCCACTGATCTCGGTCTGTGGTGTTTGGATCAACTCTGCTGCTGATATTCCTCCATGCCACCGTCTCAATCCATCCAGCAGCATTTCTCTTGGTCTGCCTCTCTTCTCTTCATATGACCAAACAAAAGCTGTTTGCCTCTTTCTTATTGTTGTGTATGATGTTCTAGTTTCAATAGCCTCTTTCAGGCATTCGTTGTTAGTTACTTTGGCAATCCAATGAATTTGCAACATTCGTCTAAGGAACCACATCTCTGTTGCTTCCAATCTCTTCCTAATTTGTGCATTTGAGTACATTCCAAGATTCAGAGCCATACAGCAAAACTGGTTCTATATAGCACATCAGCACTCTCATTCTTATATTCAATGATAAAGACTTATTGCAAACGATATCCTTCATTTTCTGAAATGCAACCTTTGCTTGCCCTATTCTGCTCTCTTTGTTGTGCATCTTCCATCTGCTGTTATAAATGTCCCTAGATATTTAAAACTATCCACTTGTTGACGAATTTTCCGTTCTATCTTTATTCACATTTGGGTGCCATCTTTTGCTTTGATATCACCATTGATACTGTTTTCTTGATATTCAAGGAGAGTCCTTTCTTTGCACTCTCTGTTACTACAATGCCCAACAATTTTTGTAGATCTTTTGCAATAAACATCTGAAATAAACAGGTAAACAGTAAAGCAACAGATACGACCATCCATCTGATAATATCAAGATGAGATATTCGTTTTGACGACTCCGGGACCTCAATTAAACTGAATTAATTGCATTAATTGTATGTAGTTGTATCAATGTTGGTGTTTGGTCAACGTTTGTATATTCTGTCCCTTGTCGCTCATCTCATCTCATCTCATCATGTTCCTCTTGTACCTTGCGGTGTCGAGGTGAAGTATAAGCAGCGGGAGAGTGCCCGCTTATGGGCTTCATGTATCGATACTCCCATGGACTCTGTTATTCCCTGCATCCATCGTTTACGTGGTCGACCTCTTCCTCTGCTTCCCTCTGGTCTGTACATCATTGCTTGTTGTGGTATACTGTTAGTTGGTAACCGACTTGCATGGCCAAACCATTTGACCTGCTGCCTTCCAATAATAAAATCTAGTGCAGCTACATCCCCCCACTTTAGTCCTGATTTCTTCATTTCTGATCTGATCTCTTCTTGATACATTCAGTATTCTTCTCAGGAATCTAATTTCTGTGGTTGTGAATTCTCTTTTCTCTTTTTCTGTCATTGTCAAGGTTTGGCATTGGTAACATGGAGTTGTTATAACGTTATAACATGGCTAAGTTATAGATCGTGTGTTAGTGTATTGTGGTCTTTCGTTTGCTGTATCTCGTTGTTAGCTGTGTTGTCATTGACAAAGATTCTGAGAATCGAAACGTCTGTGTGTCGTATTGTATGCGGTCGTGTGTATTTTATCTTATTTTATTATTCATTTTTATATTTATTGAGTGCTTCTGATTTCGGATTTTTCACCTGTATTTCGCGACACGTGGATCTCCTTGTAAGGTATATGCAACGTTTGTTGATGTTTAGTTCGTTTTTTCTCGCAGGAGTTTAAAATGCCTATTTGTTTCCATTTCATATATAAGGGAAAAAATTTAAGTTAAAAGTATTTCTATAATTTTCGAATAATTATTATTTAATCTTAAATAAACTGTAATTATTTTACTATTTATTTTATAAAATGAATGTTTTAGTTTGTCAGTGATAAAAGAATATAAATATTTTGTTAATTTATTAAAATCATGTAGTGTTTTGCTTTTTAAATAAAATTATAAAGCATTTAGTTCATATGAGTCAAGGAGCCCATAACTGACCTATAGAAGTTTATCATTTAGAGCGTAATGGCTTGTAGAAGCCAAACAATTTTTGAAAAACCTTCAATAGGCTTTCAATCAATCATTCATTCAATCATATGCCCTTCCGGAAAGCGTGGGCGGTCAAGACTCGCCATTTCACTCGATCACCAGAGTTGTGGATCAGCTCAGTGTTTCTGTCTCGTCCATGTCATGTGGCCAAGCCATCTAGGTATTTTCCTCTCTGTCTTCCCCTTGGTCTGTTTTCTTCGATCTTTGCCAGCTGTCACCAAGTTCGCCAATCCATTTCTTCTCATAACATGTCCAAAAACATTTGACTGTCTACGTCTAATTTCTCTAACCAATTTACGAGTTTCATTTGTCTCCTGTAATTCTTGGTTATTGGTTTTTCTATCTGTCCATGGTATTCTTTGCATTCTCCTCAGAAACCACATTTCCGCAGCCATCAGATGTTTTTCAGCTTGACTGCACATTGTTCAAGTTTCACATCCATACAAAAGAACAGGCACTATGTATCCCCTCAACACTCTTTTTCTCGTTTCAATTGACATCTTTTTATTGGTTAGAATGTTTTTCATCTTGCTAAAGGCTACTTTCGCCATAGCGATCCTTGTTCTAATTTCTTCAAGTCATCTACCATCAGATGTTATGATTGTTGTTTCCAATATATGTTTTTTATAAGTCTAATGTCTTTCCCATCAATTTGTAGATCTGCAAGCATATCCACCACGTTGACATGTCTAACTCTATCAAAAGCTTTTGTGTAGTCAATAAAGCAAAGATGTATATCCTTGTTTACTTCTATAGCACATTCAATAACTATTCGCAGCATATACACAGCATTTACTGTACCCTTTCCTTCTACAAACCCACATTGTTCTTCCCCTATTTCAGGTTGTAATTTCTTCCTCACTCTTTGCATGATAATTCGTAGCAAAAAGTAGGCTTTACTTACATATAAAAGGGGCAAAATTAAACATACACACATCACACATAATGGGTCTCGGAAAATGGCGGAGTAAAGCCGATTTTCCTCCAGACCTAACGGTCACAGACAACATTAAGATATATGGCATCACATTTGCCAATGCTGCAACTTTTGCATTCGATGTCTATGAGGGCTTCAAGGATAAAAAGGAGACAGTGGCGGTAGTTCTTGACCTGGAGGATGCGTATAACAGGGTTAGGTATGATCGGTTGATACACACACTGTTGGACATGGAGGTCTGCCCTTGTCTTGTTAGATGGGTTGCGGCAGTCCTTTATGAGCGTAAGGTTGTACTGCGCATAGGTTCCTGGACTTCTGACCCCTGTACTATTACACCTGGGTTGCCGCAGGGATCTGCCTTGTCCCCAGTGCTCTTTAATGTATACACCAGCTAAATCGCAGCTATTGAGACACCAGGTATGGGTATGGGTAGAATCTTGACATTTGCAGATGATGTGCTGGTGTACAGACAGGGCAGAGACAGGGCCAGTTTGGCGGAAGACTTACAGGTGACTGTAGACGGGGTGGCGGAGTGGTGAAGGGTCGCAGGGGCCATTATAAACCCAGACAAGGCATCGGTTGTGTGGTACTCCTTGGACAACCGGATCGTCAAGGCAGACGTCCCAGGTATTATGTTGAATGGATGTCCTCTTAGCCGAGAGAGTAAATTGAACTACTTGGGTATCACCTTTGACAGGTGTTTGTCTTTTAAGGATCACGTGGGGACTTTGGTGGTGAAGGCTGGTCGGGGTCTTAATGCATTGAGGGCTGTGGCAGCAACCGGGGTAGATCAGAGGATGCTGTACAGGCTCTGTCAGCAGTTAATAATTTCTGTCATTGAGTATGGTTTGGGGCTGCTGACAGTATCAAAGAGCCAGCTTGATAGGTTGGAGCGCTTACATAATGCTGCCATGCGGTTAATCCTGGGGTGCACAAAGGACACACCAATTATATGCATGAGGCATATCCTGGCACTACCAACAATGACGGATAGGCATAGGGTCCTTTAGGCCAAATGGTACATGAGAGTTGCCGAGGACATGGATCACCCGCTGCATGCAGCAATGGATATGGTTAAGGGTCATAGATTTAGACGAGGCAGGTCCTGGATGGCACAGACAGAACTTTCTATAAGTCAGGTGTGTGATCTAGAGACCATCAATCGTGAAAGAGAGTGGGTTGAAGTTCCGGAAGACATAACGGACTGGCACAATGTAAT
Source organism: Cepaea nemoralis (assembly GCA_014155875.1). Taxonomy (NCBI): domain Eukaryota; kingdom Metazoa; phylum Mollusca; class Gastropoda; order Stylommatophora; family Helicidae; genus Cepaea; species Cepaea nemoralis. The sequence goes on along the minus strand of JACEFZ010027838.1, from coordinate 124,331 downwards.
AATAACACTCTGTCGTGAGTGCAGAGAATGGGCAGCGGGCCGCACTGAGTTTGAAGTGCAACAGCTGATCCAGAGCAACACACATTAAGGCGACATAGTCATCTACACCTTGGGGTCAGTGGTGAGAAACAGACGTAGTGGCTGGGGCTTTATTGCAAAGGCCAATGGGCGAGTCTTGAAAAAGGAGAGTCTGGCATATGAGACTACGACCTCCAGCATGAGAATGGAGATGGAGGCAGTAACAGCGGCATTCCGGTGGCTAGAGGAGACTACTACAACACACGTTGTATTCGTTACGCATTCAAAGAGTATGCTTAGCAAGGTGGAGAAAGGAATGTTTCGTGTGGAATGGCTCTCGTCGCTTCAGAGGTCACAGATCGTGAGAATTGTATGGACATTTTGCCCTGGCCATGCGGATGTACGGGGGAATGAACAAGCTGATAGGTTAGCAGGGAAGGCATCTCTTGGTGGAATTTTGCCCATGGACATTGGAGTGGTGGTCGTGCGCTTGTGGGACCAGGTGGAGAAGGCGCAAGAACAGATTGAGAACCCATATGTGGAAAGAATGAGATTGCGGGAGATCGGCAGGGGTTCTGGAAGAATCTCAAAACTGAGAGGGAAGACCAGGAGAACTTTTAATCAGATAGCAGTGGGAACGATTAGTAGTATGACTCTTCGTTGGCTGTTGAACGAGGGGACGGAACACGTATGGGAATGTCCTGAGTGCAGTGATGTCGGTTCTTAACTCAACTCAACTCAACTCAACTCTACTATATGGGTCTAAAACACGAAGAACAACTAAAGGAATTATTAATAAACTACAAATACTCACTAATTGGGCCCGAGCAGAACAATGGGAATACAATGGTATATTGGTATGACAGAATCACCAATGTAGAGCACACGGAGAGAACTAAATAAATTCCAGCGAACCCAGACGTCTCAAAGGTACTCCCACTCTTGTATTACTTTAGAGTTGTCCCTGCCAGCTCACTGTGTGGGGTGACAACGATGAGAACTGCATAAGTGAGGTTAAATTACTTATTATTTGTTACTTTTGAATGGCTTTAATGATATCTTTGATCGAATATTCCATTTTCTACTCGTCGATTGTGCGAAATCATCACCAGGCGCTGTGGACGAGCACGCTTATCCACGTCTTGTGATCTCTAGCGGCTCATGATATTAATTAGTAGGTTGACGCCCTCCCGTACATTGAGAAAAGTCTGTCAAGAATTTTCTCTCATTGTCTCCATCAGTCTCGCTTTCTAAACAGCTTTCTATAGTACTAGTAGTTTCTGCAGTTGTCACATGTTCCAGTTGTTATTTTCTCATAATGCGGCCACAGCATTACGACTACCCCTCTCTGCTGTTTGTGATAAGTTGTTTCTGTGTCCTAGCCTTTAAAAAAAAAACACATTTAGATTACTCATTTTTGGCTGTCCAATGAATTTTCATCATTTCTTCTATAAAAGCATATATAGGGATTTGTTTACTTGTTTATTAAATATTCAAAAATGACAGCCATATGTTACATCTGGTTCTATGTAGCTTACATGAATTATTTTTTTTTATAACTTCCATTACAATGATTGTACCAACAAATGTGGGAAGGCAATCTGCCTATGGTATGGGCTATGTGAGGAGGATTCCAGAAAAGTAATCTCAACCGTCGAAGTCGGAAAATGTTGGTATGGGACTAGAATGTGGACATCTAGGTACTAAAACAGATGCTGTGCAGCACGCAAATGTTGTTCGCAGAAGATGAAGAAAGAAGAGGTTCTCCAAAACTTTCGGACTTTTAGACAAAAAGTCCAAATCCCGCTTACATATAAGTTAAACAGTTAGTTAAAACTATTTTAACAGGATGTCGCAGTCAATCCTAGCATATGTAGCTGTTTGTAATTTACTAGGCAAGTTTAAGTTCAATAGTTTTCAGTAGCTTTTTGAACGACCGACGCTCAAACTTTGTTTCAAATAACGCAAGGCGGTCTGGTGACTTATTTCGCGCCTCTACCACGTCCAAGTTTTACATTAACGCCCTTGAAAATGGCTGAACCACTTGTCTAAGTTTGAAGCACAACCTTTCCGGACGATATCTTACAGAATGAGTTCCTCAAAAACTTCTCCTGCGCTCTACTTATACTGCAAACGACATTTTAAGAAACACGTTGTGGCACAATTGTTTGCAGCTGCAGTGATATTGTACATTTGGTATTCTCTTAATGGCGGTAAGTTCTTCCGTCCTGTGTACTAAAAAAAGTTAAAAACCCACTGCCACTTGATGGCACTTGTTTGTTAAGAATGAGTTAGTGAAAGTTGTCGTTATGAACTGTTTGATGTTTGCTTTCAAACAGCGGGATCTGTGAACTCAGATGGTTTCACACCTCTTCTGTTATTATGTTGCATCTCCTTTACAGAACATAGCTAATCAACCCCGGGTTAAAAAAAAAAACAATTTTTACGTTTTTCTGAATGAGAAGTAGAAGTGCAACTTCTGACCAATGAAGGGATTTAACCCTCTGCCCCGCTGTCAGCGCACAGGAAGCCACAATAGGCGTAGTGAGCATTCTAATTTCTTCAAGGCATCTCCCATCTGATGTTATGACTGTTCCAAGATAACTGTACTGATTCACTTGTTTAAGAATATGCCCATTTACTTGTATATTACATCTAAGATTTGATTGATACACATTCCTAAGACCAGATTGATATACATTCCAAAGATTCGATTTATACACACACCTAAGAATAGATTGATATACATTCCAAAAATTTGCTTGATATACATTCGTAAGATTTGATTGATACACATACATAAGATGTTTTGCTTGCTTGCGTTTGCTGGCTGTGAACTCCGGCGTGAAGTCCTGTATTTCGGATGGTGACATCCTGTTGTCCAACATTAGTGTGATGTCATACCGGACTGAGGTTTGCGTGAGTATCTGTTGTCCCATGTCTGGCTTATTGGTGTGCAGACTGGTGATTCCTCGCCGTGCAGGCAGATACTCTCTGACTTCGGAGGAAACCTAAGATTTGATTATTACACATTCCTAACATTTGATTGATACACATACCTAAGATTTGATTGATACACATACCTAAGATTTGATTGATACACATTCCTAACATTTGATTGATACACATACCTAAGATTTGATTGATACACATACCTTACATTTGATTGATACACATTCCTAACATTTGATTGATACACATACCTAACATTTGATTGATACACATACCTAAGATTTGATTGATACACATTCCTAACATTTGATTGATACACATTCCTAACATTTGATTGATACACATACCTAAGATTTGATTGATACACATTCCTAACATTTGATTGATACACATACCTAACATTTGATTGATACACAATACCTAAGATTTGATTGATACACATACCTAACATTTGATTGATACACATACCTAACATTTGATTGATACACATACCTAAGATTTGATTGATACAAATTCCTAATATTTGATTGATACACATACCTAAGATTTGATTGATACACATACCTTACATTTGATTGATACACATTCCTAACATTTGATTGATACATATTCCTAACATTTGATTGATACACATACCTAACATTTGATTGATACTCATACCTAAGATTTGATTGATACACATACCTAAGATTTGATTGATACACATTCCTAACATTTGATTGATACATATTACTTAGATTTGCTGTCATCGCGTAACAACTGTAACTCAGATTATTCTAGGCATTTAGCTGTTTCAACTAACAGTTACATGGGGCAGACAGATAGAACCGTGCTTCCACCACATTACAACTTATATATTGACTGAGCCAGACAGCAGGAGCTGCGGTAGCATTGTGGCTTGACGCTCCTCCTGGTCCGATGGTCAGGGGTTAAAATCTGTGTACCCTTGGATTTGAAAATTCACCTGGGAATTACAGCTCAACCCAGCCGAAAATGAACACTAAGAAATGCCATGGCAGCTGGTGTGGTACTGATCACATCATGCAATGAATGCCGAATGATCTGGAAACATATCTGGGTCCAGCACCATATGTCCAATGTGCCCAAAGCATGTAAATGGGTCCTTTGCTTTTATAGACAGTTGTTAGTTTGTCTCAGTCGAAAGTTACAATTTTTTGGACACATTATGAGAAGAAATAAATTGGAGAACTTGGTAACAACTGGCAAGATTGAGGAGAAAAGAGCAAGGGGAAGGCAGAAAAGTAAATACCTGGATGGCTTGGCCACGTGCTATGGTCAAGGCAAAAACACAAAGCTGTTCCACGAATTTGGTGATTGTATGAGATGGCGAAACATGACCATCCAAACTTATTGGCATGGCACATGATGATGATGATTAGTTTGAAGTAACAGCTGAATGGTTCAGAATGAGATGAGTTTATATTGTATGTGTCATTCATTCATTCAGTAGCATGTCCTTTGCAGAACCTCGCTCCAATAACAACCTTCCGGAAAATCTCTCGATCATAAGCAAGATGTCCGCGGCCGATACACCCATCTGGAGATCATCCGCCACATCCTGCACCCATCTTCTCTTTGGCCTTCCTCTTCCTCTCTTCCCAGGCATATGCCCCTCCATTATTGTTCTCTCCAAACTTTCGTGACGTTATTGTATGTGTCACTTAGCGTATATCTTCTTCTTGTGCGTTAATCCGGAGAGTTTTTTTGGACGTGATTGCATTGTGCCTGTTTACAGCATAGCTGCATTCTTGCGCCGTTAGGCCAACACATCCGACTTCTGTGAGCATTTGTTGACCGGATTAACTTTCCCGAGGACTTTATGTATATTAAACTTTATTTCTATTGCCAGGCTTCATACCCAAGTTCATGATCCCACGGCTGCCGTATTTCAAGTTTGGATCAGAGGTCGGATGTCTTGTGTACTTTGATGTCGATAGCGATGCCAGTAAGATCCGCTGGGCTAGAGAAGCCAACAGCTTGCAAGCTGTCAAGAATGCTATGTCAGGTAGTGTTGTTAGTATTGTTGTTGTTGTGTTGTTATGATGAAGACGTATTGTGCAGAGTAGCACGCATCAGTTACAAATATAAGATAGAGCATATTTGTTGGATTTTTTCCCCAGGGCTTGCTGGTGTGTTGGGAAACTAGCAGGTGGACATATTAGTTGGATCTGCACTTCTAAGTGGGGTATTGGTGCCTGATAAGGCAGATGTAGTCAGGGCCCTTTGGGATTTTGTGTATAGTGTGGAAGAACAGTCTTATGGTAGTAGAGAAGGGTGCAGCAGCAAGTTACTAAAGGATCTGGCAGACACACAGTTCTCAGAGGAAAGACCAGACGGACACAAATCAGATTTCAACTGGTGCTATTAATATTGAGATTCTTCGCTGATTACTGTAGAGGAGAACAAAGCCAGTATGGGAATGTCCTGAGTTCTGTGAGATTGGTTCTTGACTCTACTCATCTCATGAATGATGAAGACCACTTAATTAGGGACGATGTGAGTGACTTGCACTTTGACTTGGATTTAAATTAGTAAGAGTTGTGCAATGAATGCTTTTTACCTCACTGTCCTGCCTGAATCCATCTAGGGCCATCTAGAACCCATCTAGGACAAGACAGTGTCAAGATGTATGGAGATGGTTGCAAGTGCATGGAATGACCACACTTGGTGGCCCTGCCATGCTCAAGGCTCTCCACAGTCACCTGTATGTCCATTGAACCACAAGTTTCTCCCGCACAGTCCGCCAGATCCAGCCTTCTCATACTTGGTGGGCATGTCCTAACTCACTAATTGGCTATATCCAGGCCAGTCATACTAGGTTTGGCAGACTCGTCTAAGCTGTTGCCTAGGGAGTGGCCGCTACCACATGTTGACAGCAACTAGGAGCCACATGAGATAATTGGATGTCAGAATTGAACCAGAGGCTGGCAAGCTACCCTGGATAAGGCATGAACAGTCAACATTACCATAGGTACTACCAATTTCTGAAACTCCAACCCCTTCCATTTGTATTATATTTTGTATATATATATTTCACACTGCTATATGCTTGTGAAACATGGACTGTTTATCAGCGACATGCTTGGAAACTAAACCACTTCTACACAGTCTGTCTTGGAAGCTATTGAAGATTAAATGGCAAGACAAGATCCCAGACACTGAAGTTCTAGAAAGAGCGTCCATGACAGTATCCACACTCTACTAATGAAAAATCAGATTCGCTGGGCTGGTCACTTAACTTCGTATGCCAGATCACAGGCTCCCTAAAAAATTTTTTACGGCGAGCTGCATTGTGGTAAACGCTCCCAAGGCGGCCAGAGGAAATGCTTTAAAGACACTGAAAATCTCACTGAAAGCTTTTGGAATCCATCTTGACACCTGCTGCTAAAGACCGTAATTCATGGCGTACATCATTACATAAGGGTGCAGTCACTTGTGAAGCAACCAGGACTGCAAGAGCTGTGAAGAAAAGACTGGACAGAAAAACCACCGCAGGAGATCCTCCTCCTGGAACGTCAAGCATTCTTTGCCCACATTGTCAAAGAACATTTCGAGCCAAAATAGGCCTTATCAGCCATCTTAGAACTCACGGCTCCATACTTTCAACCCTACTGGATGAAATGAATGGTCATCATCATTCTTGATGGACAAACAACATATTTTGTAACAATAAAATGATCATGATTAAAGTCAAAAAGTTTTCTCTATTATTAGTTAATATCAGGTGACTCACTCTGGAGACTGGTATGTGTTTGAGCATGTCTCTCCACCATAAATCTAACTTTATGACTGCTCATAAATAAATTTTTGGGAAATCTTTGTGGTAGCTTCCACTTGACTTCCACACAAGTAGATTATAATACACATTAATCCTGTGACAAATATAGGTATGAGATGTGAGGGACTTCATATATAGGACCCTTTTCATATGCCCTATGGCTCATTGGATATATGGTGCTAAACCCACATATTTATAGACCAGTTGGCGCTTGGTGGGTGATGTGGTAGATGTGCTTTGTGCATTTCAGTTGAAAAGATTCATGACGCTACTTCGTTACGTTTTGAACTTTTCTGTAGTGTGCTCCTGATGAGATACAGCGATACATGCCAGGCAATAATTTCTGCAATATATTGTTTGTGTCTTCATGATTTAAATTAGTTAAATGTCCAAGTTTCACACCCAAATGTTGTCACGGAAATATACATGCTGTCAGTTTTCTGACGTTTAAAGTTCTATCTTTTTCATTATGGGACAACCAGAAAGTGTTAATATTATTTTTCTCTTGTAAATTTCAGACCCCCAAATGCATATGATCGCTGGGGATGTTATCTTGAGGGGACACGGAACCAAGTCGCAGTCGTTAGTGCCGGTGATGGCAAAGCCTCACTTAAGTGATGGCGACGTGACGCTGAAGGATTGGTTACATGAAATACGACTTAGTGGCAAAGGCATAAAGCTGCACCTTCATTCAATGGAATCAGTGGAGATTTCCTTGCAGATTCTGAGTGACTTTGACAAAATTGTAAGTGCAGTGTAGATGTGGGTTGTTGTTGCATGATACTAATTTTGTAGTTGTAGTAGTAGGGGTAACAACCCATCATTTAAGTTGTTCATTCTTACATGTACTGATACATTGACATGACAAGTTAGTGTGATGGTGATGTCTTCTCCATCCAGGTAGACAAGCAGCAGCAATGTGGAGCTCATGGTGAGAACCAAACACATTCCACTGAATCTATAGGTCAGTAAATGACGCTGATTCAGGGATAAGACACATTGAGACAACCTGAGGAGAGTATAATTAGAAACTGCTTTGTCTGGAACCCACCAAGCGAATGAAATAGCGGGTAACTAAAACAGATCGTAGAGAAGAAAATTAAAGACAGAATAATATGAGAAGACATGGATGGAGCTGCAGGAGTTAGCAACAGATAGGAAGGCTTGGCGTTTTATGTCCCAGTGGGGGGTAAAGAGAAGAAGGAGGCAAGCAACACACTTATTTTGATCATGTATGTAAGTGCAAGGCTTGGGAGCTGAATTTCTGTTTTCCTCGTGGGGATTTGCTGCAGTCGTAAATTGTGCAAGGTGTGTGGTTTTCAGCAGGCTTCATGACATTGGAGACCGTGAACCTCAGGGGGTGAGGAGAAATAATTTGATCTCAATGCCATTTGTCATCTACAAGGACATTTGAATTACGCCTCTTGGCTGGTTGCCTCCACCTTCAGCACGTGTTTTTGCTGGGGTAGACTGGTCATTTTTTAGTTTAGACATATAAGTATGTATTTACTTACATACATATCTAGAGCTACATTTAGCAATTTTGGGGATTTGCTTTCCGTAGCCTTTGACTGTCCCCAGTCTACTTACAAGGCAGAAGGTTTGTGCCTCCCTTCGTCTGGTCCCTAGCCTTTGACTGTCCCCAGTCTACTTACAAGGCAGAAGGTTTGTGCCTCCCTTCGTCTGGTCCCTAGCCTTTGAATGTCCCCAGTCTACTTACAAGGCAGAAAGTTTGTGCCTCTCTTCGTCTGGTTCCCCAGACATGGGCACTCTGCCAGTAGCTGCACATGGCTATTGGGGCTCATTGGAACACGGACATCCCTCTACCACGGTGAGGTGAAGACACAACAAAGGGGAAAAGTATATTAAATTAATAATATATTATCATATAGTTATATATGAAGATTTACCTGAATAGATTTCTATGTAAAACAAATTACAAAGAATCTTTCAAGAGTATATAGTGGGCGTCAGTATGCCTATAGGGATAAGAGTACTTGTTGTTAAACTTCCAGTGTTCTGATAGCGAGGTAGCAGGTTCACCCCCTACACCGGTCAGTTGGACTAAAATGGTGACTTCTCATCCTTGACTTGGGGACATAAATTATGAGTATTTCAAAAGTCAGAGTAGGTTCTCCTGACATTGGTAATAGGGAAAGCTAATCAATCAATCAATCATGTGCCATGCCGGAAAGTGTGGGCGGTCATGACTCGCCATTTCACTCGATCACCAGTGTCGTGGATCAGCTCAGTGTTCCTGTCTCGTCCATGTGGCCAAGCCATCCAGGTATTTTCCTCTCGGTCCAGTGCACTAGTAGTAGTAGCATGTGTGTGGACTACGCTTGAGTTCAAAGCAAGGAAATGTCAAAAATAAACATCAAAAACAAAATAAACATCAAAAACAAAATAAACATCAAAAACAAAATAAACATCAAAAACAAAATAAACATCAAATACAAAATAAACATCAAAAACAAAATAAACATCAAAAACAAAATAAACATCAAAAACAAAATAAACATCAAATACAAAATAAACATCAAAAACAATGTGGAAGCAAGATACTTACTGCACTCTTAGAGTGGTGTTTTCTTATCAAAACATTAACATAAGACATTTGTTGCAGAACCCAATCAAGTATCCGGTGTGGATACATGCGGATGTCTTGAAAGGTCCCCATGGCACCAAGCCAGTGGTAGATTACCACAGATTCTTTGGTGCTCTGAAACGCTTATTTCCTAAGTATGCCGTGGTTTTGTTTGTATTTTGTTTATTAACACTTTACTTAGAGTTTTCTGTGCCAAACAACACATTTAATGTTATTGGCAGTTATTATTTTATGTGATCAGTGTTAAAGTGCTGTATAGAACTTATGCTGTTCTGTGCATGTGAAACATGGACAATAAGTAGACTCTGAGAAACATGGACAATAAGTAGACAAGCTGAGAAACATAGACAATAAGTAGACCAGCTGAGAAACATGGACAATAATAGACACACTGAGAAACGGACAATAAGTAGAAAAGCTGAGAAACATGGACAATAAGTAGTCACCCTGAGAAACATGGACAATAAGTAGACACACTGAGAAACATGGACAATAAGTAGACAAGCTGAGAAACATGGACAATAAGTAGACAAGCTGAGAAACATATACAATAAGTAGACAAGCTGAGAAACATGGACAATAAGTAGACAAGCTGAGAAACATGGACAACAAGTAGACAAGCTGAGAAACATGGACAATAAGTAGACACTGAGAAACATGGACAATAAGTAGACAAGCTGAGAAACATGGACATTAAGTAGACAAGCTGAGAAACTTGGACAATAAGTAGACACTGAGAAACATAGACAATAAGTAGACACTGAGAAACATGGACAATAAGTAGACACTGAGAAACATGGACAATAAGTAGACAAGCTGAGAAACATGGACAACAAGTAGACAAGCTGAGAAACATGGACAATAAGTAGACAAGCTGAGAAACATGGACAACAAGTAGACAAGCTGAGAAACATGGACAACAAGTAGACAAGCTGAGAAACATGGACAATACGTAGACGAGCTGAGAAACATGGACAATAAGTAGACACTGAGAAACATGGACAATAAGTAGACACTGAGAAACATGGACAATAAGTAGACAAGCTGAGAAACATGGACAACAAGTAGGCAAGCTGAGAAACATGGACAATAAGTAGACAAGCTGAGAAACATGGACAACAAGTAGACAAGCTGAGAAACATGGACAACAAGTAGACAAGCTGAGAAACATGGACAATAAGTAGACAAGCTGAGAAACATGGACAACAAGTAGACAAGCTGAGAAACATGGACAATAAGTAGACAAGCTGAGAAACATGGACAACAAGTAGACAAGCTGAGAAACATGGACAACAAGTAGACAAGCTGAGAAACATGGACAACAAGTAGACAAGCTGAGAAACATGGACAACAAGTAGACAAGCTGAGAAACATGGACAACAAGTTACAAGCTGAGAAACATGGACAACAAGTAGACAAGCTGAGAAACATGGACAAAAGTAGACAAGCTGAGAAACATGGACAATAAGTAGACAAGCTGGGAAACATGGACAACAAGTAGACAAGCTGAGAAACATGGACAATAAGTAGACAAGCTGAGAAACATGGACAATAAGTAGACAAGCTGAGAAACATGGACAATAAGTAGACAAGCTGGGAAATATTTAATGGCAGTGAAAATGTGGTTTCTGATGAAAATTGAAAGAACACCATGGATGGACAGAAAAGAGTGAGATAGTCCTTGAAGAAACAAGTGAAAACTAAAATGATTATGGAAACAAGACACAGCCAAGATTTTTTGGCTATATTATTAGGAAAATCCATCATGAAAATTTAGTGAGAACTGGCAAACTTGATAGAAAAAGAAAATAGGAAGACAAAGAGATAAATACCTGGGTTGCTTGGTAGCATAATCGGGGACAAGTACCCTGATCAAGACTGGTAATCATGTGAGATGGCAAAACCTTTTGTGATAAAATGAGTGAATTGAGGAATGTTTTCTTTCTACAAGCGAGAGGATCGACTTCATTGCACTGGGTTTGAACCCATATGGCTTGGTCTTGTTCCGCAAGACAGCCTGCTGAAAGAATCGCACAAAGCACAAACTCCGTAGCTCATCGACAACCCTTGGGGGTTTCCAAGAAAATTGCAGAGTCTGGAATCAAAGAGCAACCTTTGGAGCGTGAGGCAGATATCTTAACCACTTCGCCACAGAGACCCCTAGAGAAATGTTTGTGGAGATCCAAGATGTTGATTATTTTGATTGGATGCAAGGATCATGCTGTGAAATTACCTCTTGAAGGAGATGCACGAGCTGATAAACTTGCTGGCTCTGCATCCCCTGCAGAAGACCAGCCCATGGGTCGTGCTGATGTTATTAACGCCCTTAGAGAGATGTCGAGAGTGGAGGGCTTTGACTCTAATGAAACCACATCATTATTTAGAATGAGAGACTTCGGTGTAAGAATTGCCATGGCCAGACATGAGGCACATTGAGAGATTGAGTGACCTCGTCAACCAGCACAGAACTGGCAGTATTAACCGCTGGACGCATGCTTGCCTGCCAGCCTTGTCATGAGTTTGACTCTTCATCAAGGCAGGGATTTTTACAAAAACGTCTTTGTTGGCCCAGCCTTAAAATGGGTACAGAAATGTTTTGGAAAGTAGAGGCAGCAGTATGATATTAATCACATCACCCGTTAAGTGAAATCCGCATTGACGCAGGGCTAAATTTCCTGGCACTTAAACTTCCAGTGCATTGATGGCGGGTTATGGGGTTCATTCAGACACCGGTCAGTTGGACTTCAATATTCACTTCTCGTTCAGAAAGCAGTGGCAAACTACTGAACATACTTGCTTTAAATAAACCTGAGGTTGGGGTTGATTGCAACATCCTGAAAAGGACATGCAACATTTACTTACTTATCCATAGAATAAATTAGCACCTGAAACAAATCTATCAGGTGTCATTAATTTATTAATGAGCTGTTTTATTATCACAAAAATGCAGGTGCACGCTCTCTCTGGGTTGGACCACTGGTACTCACACGGACCTGTCACAGAGTGCATATACCTGGGGCATGGTTTGGGACATGCTGGACCTGGTGGAGGAAGCAGATTTCAAGGACCAAATTATTGTCTTTCAGGTCTGTGATGCAGTAGTGTTTATTTTTCATTGTGTTATGATAGATAGTAGGTATAATTAGGAGCTGTGATACCATACAGGTTACTGCGGTGGTTTGTTTTTATTCATGATATCATTAGCTACCAATGGTTCTTGGACAGACTCCCAGTCTAAAGTTGGGATTGAACCTGATGCCTTCTAAGAATGAGGGAGTCCGTGTGATCTCTCAAGCACAGCTCTCCAGCCTGTCAGATAGTTATACTGTTTAAAAAAGAGTTTATCATGATAAAACATTTTAGAGTAAAATGAAAACTTTAAAAAAAAACCAAAAAGGGACTTTGCTTACAAGATTTTGTGTTAGATGTTAATCTTCTTTTATGAGACGTCAACGCTTGGTATTTTAACACGATTTAAGAAAGTTAGCTTGCTTCATGATAGTATAGAGGTTAAATAAAACGTAACTTGCTGCTGCTTGAGTGATTAAATAGAACTTAACTTGCTCCATGAGGTGTGATAGTATAGTGATTCATTAAAAGGTAACTTGCTCCATGAGATGATAGTATTCATTCATTCAGTAGTCCTTTACAGAACCTCGCTCCCATAATAAATTTCTGCTAAACTTCTTGGTCATAAACAAGATGTACTGCGTCCAATATACCCATCTGGAGATCGTCTGCCACATCCTGCACCCATCTTCTCTTTGGCTTCCTATTCCTCTCTTCCTGGGCATACACCCTTCCATTATTGTTCTCTCCAAACTTTCGTGACGTTTCAAGTGACCAAAATATTTCAATTTTCTTTATCGTCATTAGTAGCCAGCCTTCTTAAGTATTCAGATCTTGTTGTATGGATGCATTTGTTCATTTCTGTATCCAATGTATTCTAGAACCCATCTATAACATTTATATTCAAAGGCATTTATGCGCTGTTCAGCTGATAGTATAGTGATTAATAAAAAGTAGCCTCCATGAGTTGTGATAGCATGGTGATTCTTCTTCTTCTTCGTTCATCCGGAGTTTTTTTCCGGACGTGATTGCGCTGTGCCTGTTTACAGCAGAGCAGCGTTCTTGCGCCGTTAGGCCGACACATCCGACTTCTGCGGGCATTTGTTGACCGGGTTAACCTTCCCGGGCATGGTGATTCAATAAAAAGTAACTTTCATGAGCTGTGATAGATAGTATAGTGATGAAATAAAAAGTAACCTCCGTGAGCTGTGTTAACATAGCGATGAAATAAAAATGATCTGTACCCATGAGTCATGATATTATAATTAGACATTAAAGCCCCTCTGCCGTGCGTCCACCTTGACGAGGTAGAGGGGCTTGCACGTTCCAATGACCCCAAGAGCTATGCCGACGGTAGCACAGCTACTGGTAGGGTCACCCATGTCGGACAGGTCAAGGGAGAGGGACCAGACTAAGCGACGTACAAACCTGCTGCCTTGTAGGTAGACTGGGGACAGTCAAAGGCTAGGGAAAGCATCCCGAACAAATGCTTGTCGAAATCGGATGTACTGAGCCACAGGCTTGACAAAGAAGTGCAACGTAACTTTATCATTTCATGATGCCACAGATGAAAATTAATCGTTATGGTGCTAATCCCGTGAAGTCCCATCAGGCGGTGATAGTGCCGGGCCCCCTGCCTCGAGGGGGTCCACCCATGACTACTGGTGGTCACCTTCCCCTGTGCTGTGGAGTCAAGGCACAGAGGAGTAGGTTAAGAGCTATTGACCAAACACCCCGGACACTCAACATACTACAATGGAATGCAGAAGGAGTTTATAACAAGAAAGCCTCCCTAACACAGCGTCTTCATAAAGATAGAATAGATGTGGCATGCATTCAAGAGACACACCTCAACGCCAATCGCACATTTTCAGTTCAGGGATATCAGGCCACACGTTTTGACCGCGAAGGACACAAAGGAGGAGTTGTAATACTTACACGAAATACAATACCTTGCAGCGAAGTATCTGTGATCTCTGACAACCAAACGGAAATTATAGGTGTTGATATAATGATAAAGGACATGAAAATAAGAATTTACAATCTGTATAGCCCGGCAGATAAGGATCTTACACTCTCAAACATGGAAATAACTGACACAAATTGCATTGTTGTCGGAGACTTTAATAGCCGTTCAGAAAGATGGGGATACCCAGATACTGACAAAAGAGGAGATGAAGTGGAGGACTGGGAAATAGACTCAAATCTCCATCTACTCAACAAAGCGGATGACACACCGAGCTTCTACTCCAGAAGATGGCTTACCACTTCTACTCCAGACTTAGCTTTCTGCACAGGAGACATCCTCCACAAAATCGATCGCCATGTGCTTGACCAATTAGCAGGTAGTGACCACAGACCAATCAAGCTTGTAATAAATATGGAGTATGTTCCACAGGAGCAAAAGCCTTTGCCCCGTTGGAATTACAAACGAGCAGATTGGGACAGATTTGCCATACTAACAGACAAATATTGTGAAAACATAAATACACGATATGGCAACATGAAGCAAATGGTGGAAAGTCTAAACAGAGCAATAATACAGGCGGCCACTGAGTCTATTCCAAGAGGAGCGAGAAAAAATTACAAACCATACTGGACTGACGAACTACAAATTTTGGAGGACAAAGTTGAAGATGCTAGGAAGACCGCAGAGAGAGAACAAACAACTGAAGCGAACATCTCTCTCAAAGCCATCTCAGCAAAATATAAAAGAACAGTAAATCAAACAACAAGAGATTGTTGGAGGAAAAAAACAGAAAACCTGAATTTTGACAGGGATGGAAACAAACTATGGAAACTAGTGAAAGCCATGAACAATGAAGGACCTAGAAACAAACAAATAACTATTAAACAAGGAAATGCCTTGCTTACAGGAAAAAAGGCTGCAAATGCACTAATGGAACACTATGCCAGTGCAAACCACATTGATATTACAGCCGAACAGAAGAAAGCAATCAAAGATAAACAGATACATCATAGATATACAGAGACAGCAGCAGAATATATGATGGCAAATCTAACAATGGAAGAAATGGAACAGGCAATGAATACCCTAAAAAAGAAGACATCACCAGGAAAGGATGGAATCACAAATGAAATGCTAATAGGACTAGGCACTAAGGCAAAAAAGAAACTACTAGCAGTCCTAAATTACAGCTGGAAGAGGGGAATAGTCCCACAGGCATGGAAGGAAGCTATACTAATACCAGTCCCAAAGAAAGGAAAAGACCTGGAAGAACCAAATGGCTATCGACCTATCAGTCTTCTTAGCTGTGTAGGAAAATTAATGGAACGCATTATCAATGGCAGGCTAACATGGCATCTGGAAGAAAACCAACTCTTAACACCTCACCAAGCAGGATTCAGAAAGTACAGATCCACTGAAGATCAAATAACCTATATAGCTCAGGAAATAGAGGATGCCTTCCAAGAGAAAAAGCACACACTAGCGGTCTGGATAGATTTAGAAAAAGCATTTGATAAAGTATGGAAGGAAGGACTGAAAGTAAAACTGCAAAAAATGCATGTTTGTGGGAAAATGTACAAATGGATCAGCCACTACCTTGAGAACAGAACTGCCAGGACAAAAGTACAAGGACAAACCAGCAAAATGATGCTATTGGAGCAAGGTGTCCCCCAAGGAGGAGTTCTTTCACCAACATTATTCCTAGCATATATAAACGACATCACGGAAAATTTTCCAGCCAGAGTACACACATCATCCTTTGCAGATGACCTAGCCATATGGACATCTGAAGAATATATTAGTACAGCTAACAGCAGAATACAGCAAGCCCTATTAGAGCTAGAGGACTGGTCAAAATCATGGCTAGTGAAGATAAGTGAGGAGAAAACAACATGCACAGTGTTCTCCCTCTCAACTAAAACTCAGCAACCTAAGCTGGTATTGAATGGAAAAATATTGCGCCATGAAGAAAATCCAAACTATCTAGGAGTCACCTTTGATCGTCGCCTGACATGGAAGACACAGGTTGAGAAAAATCGAACAAGAGCAAGGCAAAGAATGGCAATCATGAAAAAGCTTGCTGGTACAACGTGGGGAGCAGATGAGAAAGTTCTCAAGAAGTTATATACTGGACGGGTGAGGCCAGTACTGGAATATGGCATTGCAGCTTGGGCAACAGCAGCTAAGTCAAACTTTAACAAAATAAGTAGAGTCCAAAATCAAGGGATGCGAATCATAACTGGAAGCCTGAAGACAACGCCTATTAATGAATTAGAAAAGATCACTTGTTTACAACCAATGCAGGATAGAAGAGATAGCAGAGCCCAGCAACAAGCTGAAAAATTTAGAAGATTGACAGACCACCCTATGTATAAAAGGTTTAGTGGTTTTGGAAAGGGAAGACTGAAGCGTAGCAACTTTGTAGAAACTGCAAAACGAAAGATTAGGGCAGATCCCATACTTAACATATCAACAGTCAAACCCATTTACAATGCAGACAAGTTCCCAGCTTGGAGACAGCAGCAACTGCCTGAGATGATAGAAAACATTCCTGGTATTGAGAAAAAGAACACTCAGCATGAAACCGAAAGAAGAGAAATAACCCTAAACTACATAAAAGAACATTACCCAAGCAGCAATTGGACCCATGCATATACAGATGGATCAGCCAAAAATTCAGTAGAGAATGGAGGAGGAGGAATTCTCCTAAATTTAAAAAATGGAGTGAAAAAAACACATTCAGTGGCAACTGGAAAGTTCTCAAGTAACTTCAAAGCGGAGGTAGAGGCTTTGAAAACTGCAGCAGAAATGCTCTTGATGGAGGAAAATAAAGAGACGCAAATAACTATCTTCACAGATGCAAAGTCAGCTGTCTCAATACTGAAGAGCAAAAACAGCACAGAACTAGCTGACCTAAGAGCAGCACTCCATGGTCTATGCCAGAAATCCAAAAAAGTTATAATACAGTGGATCCCATCACATTGCAGTATACCTGGAAATGAAGAGGCTGACAGACTGGCAAAAGAGGGCGGACGACTACCACAGCCTGACATAGACATAACCTATAATGAGGCAAAGAGGTTGATAAAAAGCACTTATAGAACCAAATGGGAATCAGAGCATCTAGGCCACCAGAAGGATGATGCATATTACAAACTCGACCGAAGAGAACAAGTAGCAATCTTCAGACTCCGCACAGGACATAACAGGCTGAAATACCACTTGTTCAACAAACTAAAGATAGGAGATACAGATGAATGTAATTGTGGAACTGGTAAAATGACAGCTAAACATTTGCTGCAAGAGTGCCCAATATATGCAGAACAGAGAAAGATATTTTGGCCCACACCTGCTTCATTCGAGGACAAGCTCTATGGAGATATCAACAAGCTCAAGTCGACTGCAGCTTACTTTAACTGTATTCAGGTTGACATTTAAATGTACATTAAGAAGTATTTAGACTGCCACACTTCATACCACAGGCATGTCGGTTACACAAGCCTCCCAGAGGCATGAAATGGAATATTGCTTGGATAGCAAATCCATTACGTGGAAAGTCCGAATAGAAAGCTCACTGTGTGGGCTTCATAAAAGGTGGAAAAAGTGTCCTAGTGGCACAAAATGGAATATTGCTTGGATAGCAAATCCATTACGTGGAAAGTCCGAATCGAAAGCTCACTGCGTGGATGTCATCTGCAAACAGCATTCTTCTGGCTTCTGGAAGAACAGCCTATGGTGAACGGAAGGCCCAATATACGGAAGTGAGGCTAAGCAGCCATGTGCAGGACGTGACGATTCCTTGGGTGAGCCCAGTACCAGAGCGCTGTGTGTTGGCTCTGCAATTATGGAAGCCTCCTTGGATGGCGGGGAATGCCCATGGTCTGCCCCTGCCTTCCCTTGAGGGCCGACCAGGATGCCTCTGGCTGTTCTATATGGGCCAGCTGGGATGGGAGATAACACCGCAACAGTGAGTCTAACGTCCTAAGAAACCCCCCGGGAAGGTTAACCCGGTCAACAAATGCCCGCAGAAGTCGGATGTGTCGGCCTAACGGTGCAAGAACGCAGCTCTGCTGTAAACAGGCACAACGCAATCACGTCCGAAAAAAAACTCCGGATGAACGAAGAAGAAGAAGACATTAAAGGATAAAAGCAAATGAAAGAAAAAGTAGTCATTAAAGAAGCCCTTTACACCTTTTGCATGCTTTTAGGTGTGTTGGGATTGCTGGTGCTATCCCCATAGTTGACCTTTGCGTGCCTTTAGGTGTGTTGGAATTGCTGGTGCTATCCCCATAGCTGACTTTTGCGTGCCTTTAGGTGTGTTGGGATTGTTGGTGCTATCCCCATAGTTGACCTTTGCGTGCCTTTAGGTGTGTTGGGATTGTTGGTGCTATCCCCATAGTTGACCTTTGCGTGCCTTTAGGTGTATTGGAATTGCTGGTGCTATTCCCATAGTTGACTTTTGCATGTCTTTAGGTGTGTTGGGATTGCTGGTGCTATCCCCATAGTTGACCTTTGCGTGCCTTTAGGTGTGTTTGGATTGCTGGTGCTATCCCCATAGCTGACTTTTGCGTGCTTTTAGGTGTGTTGGGATTGCTGGTGCTATCCCCTTAGTTGACTTTTGCGTGCTTTTAGGTGTGTTGGGATTGCTGGTGCTATTCCCATAGTTGACTTTTGCATGCCTTTAGGTGTGTTGGGAATGCTGGTGCTATCCCCATAGTTGACTGCCCTGGACATTTCCTGCTGCACTTTTCATTCTGTGTTGGCCTGAAAGCCCAAGCCAGGTTATAAAAATCCACATTGATGGGAAATCGAGCACACGACCTCCAGACACGATAGCGACCCAATAAAACCAGATGCGATGAAGTTGATTCTCTTGCCTTTAAAATGTTTCATCTTTATACAAGTTACTGACTAATTTGGAGTTCTTTGTT
Organism: Cepaea nemoralis; assembly: GCA_014155875.1. Taxonomy (NCBI): domain Eukaryota; kingdom Metazoa; phylum Mollusca; class Gastropoda; order Stylommatophora; family Helicidae; genus Cepaea; species Cepaea nemoralis. The sequence goes on along the minus strand of JACEFZ010027838.1, from coordinate 104,985 downwards.
TGATTATTCAGGCTAGACTGTCCCTGATCCACAACTCAGTTCCACAGCTGAAGTGGTTGTATGACAACGTGAAGCTGTCCAGCGTCATGATCTTCCATGAAGAAGGAGATGTGGCTTTCAACGAGGAGGTCATGTATTTAGCTTATCGGTTCCCACCGCACGGCATCTACTTTGATTTGAACCACGATAGATTCCAGACTTTGCTGGAGCAGTACCGGCACTTCTCGCGAGACAAGGTGAGCCATCTGGTGCTCAGGAGGGATGAAGTCATGTTTAAACCAGATGCTTGGCTGAAAATGGGCTTCCACAAACAGAAACAGTCAATTTTGGCCAGTTCTGAGGCGATTATTCTGACAGTTTCCATTGTGCATATTGTATCCAAATCAATCTACCTGCCAACTCCAGAAATTTCTATTCAGGGTCGAGTGCAGTTCTTCAACAGACGTAACAAGGAGGCAGAGGATTACAAAACAGGTATTAACATATATGTGCGCCCAACAGATTATGGCCATTTTGACAGTATTGTTGCAATAAGGTGTTTCATTGGGGTCGGAGGAGAGATTGAGGTGACAGGAAGTAACCTGCCGGAGAATACACCAAACTTTCGCAAATCTGCTAGAGTAACTCCAACGTCTGCGAATTGTTACAGGTTTAAAATCACGGACGAGAGGACACAGATTGTGTTTGCGGTAAAGTCGCTCCACAGCTGTACGACTTTAGAAAGTGTTGCTGAGGAAGATGAGCTTGTGGCTTTATTGACAGTGCCCTTGCCATCAGGATTGGACAGTGGTGAGCAGCATCCGTTTGTTATTAAACTGGAGGACTCCAAAAGACAAGTGTTGATTGATGAGTTGAGTATCAGACACAAAAATTGAAAATGTGAGTGGAAATGTATGGAACTGGTAAATGTACATGTGTTTTTTGCCAGGTTGTTATATTTTGTTAATGGGAAATGTATACTGAGGTTATGTATAAGCATGTTGTTACTGGAAAAGTTGTGACAAGTGTTGATTGATGAGTTGAGTGTCGGACACAAGAATTGAAAATGTGAGTGAAATAATACGGAATTTGTAAATGTAAATGTTTTTTCCCTACTAGTTACATTTTCTTAATGGGAAATGTATACTGAGGTTATGTATAAACATGTTTCTGGAAAGGTTGTGCTATTGTTATATATCTGTCTGTCTACCTGTCTATAATCTATCCTCACATGGACCATGATCATGGTGCCACACAATGCATCGTTGCATGGAGTGATTGTCATGTTTGCCTAAGGGTGTTGGGAATGGACAGCAAGAAAGACAGAGACGTTCATGTAATAACTGATAGTGACAGTTCATGTCCAGGCAATGTAGTGATATGTACAGCTGATTCTGTAGTGAGGGGTAAACATATTGGGTGGAGTTTCGTTGCAAAGGTTAAAGGATGCATTGTTTAAAAAAAATGTGGAATATCAGCATGGAGGTGGAGGCTCCAACGGCAGCCTTCTGATGGCTGGAGATTTTTACAACCCAGCAGGTTGTGTTTGTAATTTACTCGCAAAGCATGCTATGTACATTAGAAAGTGGATTGTTCTGCATTGAATGGCTTGACTCGCTTGACATCCAGAACACATGGATTTTCTGAGCAGGGCTGTGGATCATCACATAGTGGTTAATATGCACTGTAGTCAAGTAACATAGTGAATATTGTGTATAAGTCACGGGACATATTGGTCTGTTTTATCCTGACTCCAGATGTGCTTGTTTATTTTACCTTCGACTCCAGCTGTGCTTACTTGTTGTAGCTCATACACATTTATACACTCATAGGTTGGTTTATTTTATCCTTTGTGACTCCAACTGTGCTTGCTTGTTGTAGCTCATACACATTTATACACTGATTTGTCGGTTTATTTTATCCTTTGTGACTCCAACTGTGCTTGCTTGTTGTAGCTCATACACATTTATACACTGATTTGTCGGTTTATTTTATCCTCTCCAACTTCAGATATGCTTGCTTGTTGTAGCTCATACACATTTATACACTGATTTGTCGGTTTATTTCATCTTTGACTCCAGCTGTGCTTGCTTGTGGTAGCTCATACACATTTATACACTGATTTGTCGGTTTATTTTATCCTCTCCGACTTCAGATATGCTTGCTTGTTGTAGCTCATACACATTTATACACTGATTTGTCGGTTTATTTTATCCTCTCCGACTTCAGATATGCTTGCTTGTGGTAGCTCATACACATTTATACACTGATTTGTCGGTTTATTTTATCCTCTCCGACTTCAGATATGCTTGCTTGTTGTAGCTCATACACATTTATACACTGATTTGTCGGTTTATTTTATCCTCTCCGACTTCAGATATGCTTGCTTGTTGTATCTCATACACATTTATACACTGATTTGTCGGTTTATTTTATCCTCTCCGACTTCAGATATGCTTGCTTGTTGTATCTCATACACATTTATACACTGATTTGTCGGTTTATTTTATCCTCTCCGACTTCAGATATGCTTGCTTGTTGTATCTCATACACATTTATACACTGATTTGTCGGTTTATTTAATCTTTGACTCCAGCTGTGCTTGCTTGTTGTAGCTCATACGCATGTATACACTCATTGGTTGGTTTATTTTATCCTTTGTCACTCCAGCTGTGCTTGCTTGTTTGTTGTTCTTCTTCTGCTGCTTCTTCTTTGTCCACCTTCAGACATCAGTATGAATAAATGTAAAGACGGCAGCAGTTTGTTCTATCTTATGCACTGATTTGTCAGTTTATTTTATCCTCTCCGACTCCAGCTGTGCTTGCTTATATCTCATACACATTTATAAACTCATTTGGTGGTTTATTTTATCTCTGATTCCAGGTGTGCTTACTTGTTCTGTGTCATACACATTTATACATTCATTTGTTGGTTTATTTTATCCTCTCTGACACCAGTTGTGCTTGTTTGTTCTTTATCATACTCATTTGTTGGTTTATCCAGCTGTGCTTCTTTGTTCTATGTCATACACATTTATACACACATTTGATGGTTTATAGTATTCTCTGACTCCAGCTGTGCTTGCTTGTATCTCATACACATTTATACAATCATTTGTTAGTTTATCCAGCCGTGCTTGTTTGTTCTGTCATTACTTATTTATACACAGTCACATAAACAAACTCAGAAATGTCAGTATTTGTTGAAGTTAATTATCATGTCGATCCAGTCCAACATTCCAGAGTCAGTATTTTGGCTCCATAATTTATGTTTAAATATTTTTGTTGAAATCATTTATTCTTGAAAAATGTATTCTGTATATCTAATTGGATCTGTTTATGCTGACAGAGCAGAGAGTGGACATTTTTATAAACAAATTTATTCTGTTGATTTTAACAAATAGATGTATATGAGTAAATTGCATTGTTTCTTTTAGTTTTGCATTTTACAGCTGTTGGAGCATAACATGTTTGTTGAAAATGTGTGTATTAATCAAGTGCCGTCTCCACAATAAAGGTTGGCTGCAGTGGATCTCTAACACTGTCTGTCTCTCGCCCTGACTGTACATTCTGACTGATTCTGATTGATGTTCATGCATCGCTTGATGTTATCTTCTCACTTGTTGTATCGTCTGCCTCTTGCCTTCAATCTTACCCTCCAGTATGGTTTTTATAGGAGTGTTATGTCTTTTACCGTGGCCAAAATATTTCAATTGCCTCTTATTTATTTCTTTCATCAACTCTTTTCATTCCCAGTTTTTCTAGCACCTCTGTATTTGATTGTTATTGTTTCCATGAAATACAACATATTCTGTATATCTACATCTTCAGGGCCTCTATTCGACTTTCTAATTGCTTGTTCATTGCCATATAGTAGTGTTGAATATACATAACATTTGACAATTCTCATTATTAATGCGTTGTTAATCTCACTGATTTCATGTTGAAAACATTTTTTGGCCATCCCTATTCTGTTTGATTTCTGCTTCTCTTCTGCCATCATCTGTAATTGCTTGTCCAAGATAAGAGAAACTTGTTACTTGTTCTAGTACCTCCCCATTTAATATGATGTTCATTGATGGCATCTCCTTTCCACTGCTAATGTTGTGTGTATACAGATTACTATATACTGTATATGTATGTGTTCTAGATAACGACACTGAAACTTGTGTATGTGTTGCAAATAGTAGTTTGAGTTCTTTATTATGCATTGTACACCATTCATTACATTACATATCTGCTCCTAATTTGTATGTTGGGAACATTTTATTCAAATTTGATACAACTGTAATTAATTTGCTAACAGAGACATATATATTAAACCAAAATTGTGATATTTTATTGTAAACATTGCATGACTGAATGTGTCTTTCTATACTGTATCTTTATATAGTGTCATGTTCATAGTATATGTACGTTTGAATATCCCACTTTATACTTTCTTTATATTACTAACATGAAGAAGTGCCAAAGAGAGTACTGGAGGAGCTCTGTTCTGGTGAAAAAGAAGTGGTACAGACAGAAGACAACATTTATAAAACGGACATGCTACAATCTTATTCTTCATCTTTGTCCGATTTAATATCTTACATTCTCTGTTTACAGCATAGCTGTGATATTTGTGCCTTTCAGCCAACAAATCCTACTTCTGGGGGCATTTGTTCAGAGACCGGTTTAAGAAAGTGATGGAAGGTAAAATTCTTGCCAAGCAAAGAATAGATTGACAGAGGAGCACACACACATTTCCTCTGGAGTAAATAGGCAGGCTGAGAGGGATCATGCTGCATGGGCAACACATGGTCTCTACAATTCAGTCCCTAGAGAGGGATCATGCTGCATGGGCAACACATGGTCTCTACAATTCAGCCCAGGCTTTGTACTCTGGAGAGGTTATTATGCCTTTATTTTTCTGTAGCACAATAACTATCATCTGACAAGACAGCAAGGTGCCAGTACAGTGGGCTGAAGTAATGGCCATGTCTGCTAGATAATTATTAAAGAAGGGTTATTACATAGATTACTGTTCTTGTCTAGCGGCAATTGTGCCAGATTAGATTATACAATGAGAATCAACAAAAACCAGAAAAAGAACCAGTAAGCTTTATTTGAACACAATGGATAAGAGTACACACTCTTAAACTTCCGTTGTGCTGATGCTGAGGTAGCGGGTTCAACCCCTACACTGGTCAGTTTGACTAAAATGTTGACTTCTCATCCTTGACTTGGGGATGTAAATTACAAGTACCTCTGAAGTTGGAGTGGGTTCACCTAAGGGTGAGGGACACACAACAATCAGTCCAGTGTTACCAGAAGTAGTGTGTATGGACCACGCTTGAGTTCAAAGTCAGCGAGCACCCAAAAAAAAAAAAAAAACTTTTTGGGCACTGGTGTTCATGTCATCTGAGCCCTGAAAAGAGAGATTGTTCCCCAATCCTGGTACCAAAGGTACAATTTCCACAGTGGCTATGCTGCGGAAATCTCCTTCCCTTCTCCAAGTTCAGAAACCAGGGTGTGCACGACTGGTGCTGAAACTTCACATCTGTAGATAGGCATAACAGTAAGCAACCAGGTCAGGATTCAGCACACACTCACTGAGATTAGGCCTAGACTGATCGTGTTTCCCTCACGAGTTTTTAGGTCTTTCATCATCAGACTTCAACACATCATCATCAGACTTCAACCCAATGTCCAGAGAGAGGCCATTCCCCAAATGGAAGTATTTATTACAAATTATATTTGGTCACAATTGTTATAACACAGACTGCATGAAAGATGCCAGGTTGGGCATCTATTAATGTAAATATAAAATTTATTAACTTTATGATATAAAACTGCAAATTATTACATCAAATTGATCAGTTTTGACATGCATTTTAAAGCACACTTAAATTAAACAAGCTTATTTAAAATGCATTGTGGAATTCATATAAAATACTAACAAGAGGTTTAACAAAAAATCACATAACAAATAAAGTTCCACAAGCTGATATTCACTAGCCAGTTTCAGCAAATTCTGTATGTACATGGAAATTAGTTTCAGCAGTTAAAAATAACCAGAAACAGCAGTGATGCAGATATTTTAAAGTCCAGAATAAAATAAACAAATAACACAAATTAATCATGTAAATCAAATGGATTGTTTCAGCTGTATAATAAAACAAAGCAGACAAAAAGGTTAGTTGCATATCCTTTACAGGATGTCACAGTTAACCCCAGCACTTTTGGTTATTTGTGATTTCTTAGCTATTTAACATTCAGTAGTTTGCCACTGAGCGACCAGCACTCATACCATTGTATGAAAAATCAATGCAAGGTGGTCTGCTTCCAAATCGCCAGCAGCTATGTTTTAAACGTGGCATGCAGGATTACGAAGTTCGTCTGGAACCTTCTGCCACACTATAATAAACTAAGATGAAAAGTGAAATAAGAAACACCAGAGCAAATCAGTTAAAACTATTTACTTACTGCATTGGCTGTTATTTGATTACAAAGGACAATTGTACACCCAATATGGACGATAAGCAAACAAGTCAGGAATTATGTGGCAGCTGCAGAGATGTGGTTTTACAGAAGAATGATGAGAACATCATGCAAAGACAGGAAGAGCAATGAAGATATCTTAAAATAAATTAATTCACAAAGAGAACTTGTTACTTGCATCAGAAGAAGACAGTCCATGTACTTTGGGTATGTTATGAGATCAGCTGGAGTATGTCAATACAATGGGAAAGTTAGAGGGGAGGAGAGGCAGGGGGAGACCAAGAAATCAACACAATAGGAAAGTTAGAGGGGAGGAGAAGCAGGGGGAGACCAAGAAATCAACACAATAGGAAAGTTAGAGGGGAGGAGAGACAGGGGACACCAAGAAAGATGCCACTGGACAGTTTTGACATAATGGCATGGAGGAACACCTGTATCATAGATGACTGGCAGTATATGAGACTGAAGGCTGTGGACAGATATGATCACCAACGCCACATGGTTGGAACTATAAGATGAAGCAGATCTATCGCTATGAAAGGATACAAGAGGAAATCAAATAAAACATGCATACATTTTCTGTAATGGTGTTGTGGAACAGTGGTCAATATAAGAAAAATAACGGCTCCAGCAGGATGTGACAACATGAAATGAAAACAGTTCGCCTCTTTCAAAATATTTAGGTTACTCATTTTGACTGTTTAAGGTATTTCAGCTTTCTGCTATAAAAAAAACCACAAGTCTTTAAGTAACTTTTCACTTTTTATACTAACTGTCCCCTGAGAATTTTAACCCAGTCAACAAATGCCCGCAGAAGTCGGTGCAAGAATGCAGCTCTGCTGTAAACATGTACAATGCAATCACGTCTGAAAAAACTCTCCGGATGAACGCAGAAGGAGAAGAAGATACTAACTGTCCAGGATTCATGTGTTAAAACTAACATGCAAAAATTCATTTAATTCATTTTCTAACTTCCTGTGAAAAGGGCTTGTTGAGAAAGATATCGTTCATTTCTTCTTCTTCTGAAATTTGTGTGTGTGTGTGGGCGTAATTGTGATGTGTCTGCTGACAGCAAAGCTGTGACATTTTCACCTGTCGACAGATACATCTGACTTCTGTGGCCATTTGTTGTCTGGATTAGCCTTCCCGGATGATTAGGTTTGATAAAATGTGATTTTTGCATCCCTGTTCTGCTCTCTACCTCATCTCCCATCTGATGTTATCTACATACCTAAAAACTTTAATTTCTGTACTTGCCCCAAATTATATAGTGGTCATTCCATTTATATGTAATGCAGTTCATTAAAAAAAAAAAAAAACAGCCCTTACTCCATTTCCTGAAAATATTCTAATCACAAATCAAGGGGCATTACTCTTGATTATTTGTTTTTCTCATATTCAGAAATATAACTGTTTTCCAGGAAAATGTCCCCAAAACTTGATGCAACAAACTAGTAAAGATAATAATAAAACACTGATCAGATATGCATAAACCTGTTAAATTCCTGTATGCTAGTTTATCAAATACTAACCATGAAAACTACATCTTTTTTATCTAAAAAAAAAAAGCCTTGTCAGTCTTTGCCAAATCTATGTCATCTAACTGCATGCAGTATGGCACTATATAACATAAACATGTTATCATCATTAATTATAATCACCAACATGTTTATTATTGGACGGATGGCAATCATCGCCTGATTCATAAATACAACCACTATGAGACAGGTCTGATAACAGTTGTCTGGTCTCACCAGAGGTAATCTATGAGAATATAACTATTTTAATTTAATGCTTAACATGCTATAAATAGTACATCCTTCACATGACTGAAAAAAACACCTAAAAACAAAAATCAAACAGAACAGCAACTAGCAACGATTATTAGTATTACTAATATATAGTAGGGTTTCAAGCACATGCAAGTTTTGTTTCAGCGCCAAACCTTCATCTTAAGTCTTCTTCTGGCTCAGTTTGCAGGTTTCAGAGCCATGGCTTCATGTTAGTCTTCTTCTGGCTCAGTTTGCAGGTTTCAGAGCCACAGCTTCATCTTCTGGCGCATCGTGACCAGTCCCCATTGTCACTGTTATCAGCCTCCCATCAATTTGAGTTGTTTATTTTTGTCTGACTGGAATTAACTAGGAACTGGTGACAGCCTGGATACCCTCCAGCAGGCAAGCAACACACTCATTCTCGACCTCAATCAGGTCAACCTAGTCTAAAATGGTTACTAGGAAACAAAAATGCAAGAAAAAGTGGCTTGCCTGATAATGACCACATCATCCACCACGTGCCGACTATTTTATTATAATATAAAGCTAGCACCATAAACCTAAATGCTTCAAGGCATTAAAAAAGGTCCCATCTTTACCCATTTTATGAGGCTGGGTCATCACCAAGGCCAAAGCAGTAGGAACAAATATATTCCCAAGACAGGTATTGAATTGGCACCACTATTTTGGTAAGCAAGCATGCTAACCAATAAACAACCATGGCTGCAAAGGATTCAAGGATTGTTCTGTTGTTGCTGAAGTTTAGCTTCATAAGCGATGTATAAATGAAATAACATATGAGAGGAAAAAGAGAAGAAGGGCAGAATGTCAGACGGGCCTACATGCCCAATTCTTAACCCTGTGAAAATAAAGTTTGTTCGTTCGTTCAAACAATATATTATATACAACAATGATAAAATAATGTTTAAAATGTCTGACGGATGGAGAGAAACTTCTTGATTACAAACATGGGACATTATACCGCAAGGTCAGCAGATACTTGAGAGTTGCTTCACTAGATCAGCTTCGCCTTCTCCAGAACAAACCTCCCAATCTGAGCCGTTAGTGTATCTGATGCCAGCAACTGCTGTTTGCTGGCAAACTCGTCTGGATCTGGGTGTGTCCAGTGTATGGCCAAGGCATCTGTTCGCCAGTTAACTTTATGGATATTCAGGTGGTTAGCTGAGTCTTGCTTATAGTCTGGTAGCCAAGTTGCATGGCATTTGCCCAGAGCACACAGGATCTAAATCAGAGAAAAAGTTCAACTTTAATGAGGCAGGCAGCTTGTGACTGTAATAACTGTACTCTAGAATATAAATTTTTAAAAACCATATATCATATCATGGCAGGTTATTCAGCCCCAATATTTGTTTGCAACATAAATCTAGTTTTGCAAATGCCTATAACATTATTAGAACCTGCGCTTTTGTATGGATGTAAAGTATGGACAATGAGCAGACAAGCTGCAAAACATCTAATGGCTGTGGAAATGTGGTTTCTGAGGAAATGCAAAGAACACCATGGACAGACAGAAAAATCAATGACTAAGTCTTACAAGAAACAAAAACCGTAAACTGATTAGATACATTAGACGCAGATAGTCAGTTTTTTGGACACATTATGAGAAGAAATAAATTTGTGAGAATTTGCTGAAAAATGGCAAGATTTGGGGGAAAAGAACAAGGAGAAGGCAGAGAGGTAAATACCTGGATAGCTTGGCCACGTGGTATGTCGAGACAAGAACACAGAGTTAATTCACGACTCTGGTGATCATGTGAGATGGTGAAACATGACCGCCCACGCTTATCGGCATGGCACATGATCATGTCTATAAAATTAATGAAATTATACAGTAGATATAAAATTAATGAAATTATACAGTAGATATAAAATTAATGAAATTATACAGTAGATATAAAATTAATGAAATTATACAGTAGATATAAAATTAATGAAATTATACAGTAGATATAAAATTAATGAAATTATACAGTAGATATAAAATTAATGAAATTATACAGTAGATATAAAATTAATGAAATCGTACAGTATATATAAAATATGGATCTAGCACCAAATACCCCAATGTGCCTTAAGGTAGGCAAAAGAGTCCTTTACATTTTCTTTACTATAAAATGATTCCTAGGAAATTAATGTGGTGGGTTTCCCTTGTTTTCACATCCTTTCTTCTTCGGCTTGTTTTTTAGGTTGCCTGGTCTGGAACAGACATCAGCGATCATGACTCTCCAACTCTCTCTATCATACTGATCTTTCTTTACTTTGCGCTTCTATTGCTTTTCAATTATTACAAAGTTTTAATTATATTTTACTAATACCCAGCTATTATTTGCTATTATTAAGAAAGTCCTAGGTGAATATAAACCTAGACCTTGCATTTCAGCATCCCATCCTCAGTTTTAACTTTGGAACACTTTCATCCCCACATTACTAATGAGATGGAATGGCCAGTTCCATTCATCACCATTTTTCCCTGCAAGACAAATGCTGAAAAACATCTAATGGCAGTGGATGTGTAGTTTCTGAGGAAAGTGCAAAGAATACCATGGACAAACAGAAAAACCAAAGAGCAAATCCTATAAGAGGCAAATGAAAGCTGCAAACTGATTAGAGAAATTAGATGTAGACAGTGAAATTTGTTTTTGGCACATGAGAAGAAATAAACTGGAAAACTTGGTGACAACTGGCAAGATCAAGGGGGAAAATAAGAAGGAGAAGACAGAAAAGTAAACACCTGGATGGCTTGGCCACATGGTATGGTCGAGACAAGAACACAGAGCTGATCCAAGACTCTGGAGATCGTGTGAGCTGGCGAAACATGACCTCTCATGCTTACTGGCATGGCACATGATGATCATTTATATTATTTGCTATTATTAATATTTGCCTTGTTTTTGGCGCTTACCTACTTTTTAACTCAAGTGTAGTCCATACTCACTATTTATAGTAGTGATGAACTGAATTTTGTGTGTGGGTTAGCTTTCTCTATTAACAGTGTCCCTTGCCATCAGATGAACCCACTCTGACTTCAGAGGTACTTGTAATTAACACCCCCAAGTCAAGGACAACAGGTCAACATTTTAGTCCAGCTGTCCGGTGTAGGCATTGAACCGCTTACCTCAGCATCAGCACACCGGATGCATTTTTATCCATTTGGCCATGCGGAACTGCTATATATATATATATATATATATATATATATATATATATATATATATATATATATATATATATATATATATATATATATATATATATAATTTGCTATTATTAATATTACTTGCTATTATTCACTATTATTTATATTATTCACAATGATTTATATTATTTGCTATAATTTATATCTGCTTTAAAAACTGTTTTCTTTCTTTTATTTTGTGAATGTTTTCCAGTATTAACCATCCATGCTTGATGTTTTCTGTACTTTTTCTCAGGATTCATCCCAAATGCTTTTAACAGGATTCTTCTGTAAACCTCATCTGCTAACTATTGCAGGACCTTGTTCTTATTAGAGATTCTGTCCATAAAACCTGCTGTAGTTGTTAGAGCTATCCTACACTGTACTGATGTTCATCTTTATAAGATGTAATGAATCTCTTGAGTTTCAACTTAATTTTACTTATCAGCAGAAGTTATCTGAATCTACATCTGCACCTCTAATAACTTTATGTCAATTACAGATGATTTAAATTTCTTGTTAATACAGATGTAATCAATTTGATCTTCTGTACTGTGGTCTGGTCATAGTCCCATTGCTTTATATAATCTTTCATGTGGAAAAACACTTCCTTATACAACATAAATGATTCACTGTACAAATATTTGATGAATAATTTCCCATTTTCTTTCAGTACTCCAAGTCTTTCCCATGACCTCTTCATAACCCATGTTACCTGATCCTATCTTGGCATTCAGGTCACCCATTAAAATTTAAACACTGCAATGTCTTTGATTACCTATAGTATTTTGAAGTTTGTTGCAAAAGTCCTCTTTAACTGATTTATCCTGATAATTTGTTGGTGCATAACACACTCATATTTAATTTATTTTTGTGTTGTTGTTGTTCTAAATGTTACTGTTGTTATTCTAGATTTCAATGCTGCCCATTCTATTACCGCTTTTGCTTCCTATTTCCTTTCTTCTATACTTCAGCTAATTCCCCAACTTGATACAGATGGTGTATACATTTACTATCAGCTGATTACAAGAAATAAAAAAAAATGTTTAGAACATATTTTAAAGTTCTTTTAATTCTGTTTATTTAGGTATTGCGCCCCGCTGGTGACTTGCGGGATAACTGACCCGGCCGCTCAGAAAGCAATGGCAAACTACTGAGTGCAATCTTGCCAAGAGATCAACAGACAGCTGAAAGATGCTGCTGTTGACAGCTAAGTCCTGTAAAAGGATATGCGAAATAAAATTTAAAAAAAGGTAGTGACAACTGTTATATAGTTAGTCATTTATATTTTCTGAATCCTCTGTTGCATTTGTAACTTCTTTTGTTTCTTCTTTTTATTCACTTGGAACCAGCCAATTTCAGCAATTGTGTTTCCTGCATGAAGTGCACTGTCTTCTTCAGATCTTGCAGGCCTCAGTAGAGTCTGATATCTATGGTTGTTTCATCCAGCCACAGAATCTGCTATTCTGAGCTGTGTTTGTTTGCAGTGTTGTGGTATTTGTTCTTTGGCATTTGCAACTGAAACAAGGTTATTCTTAGTTTTTACATCAACTCTGCTTTGTGCTGGAGTTTAGATCCATAACCCAACAAAAGACTGGGGCATTGCTGTTTAAAATGTATTCATATCTTCTTTGTTCCTTTTATGAGAAGGGAACCCTCACACCTAGTTATTCACTTCAAAGGTCAGTGTGTCCAACTTTAGCATGCATTTGTGTTAAATTTGCTTCCTCTGCTCAGAATCCACTCAAGGCAACAGGCTCTACCTGTGGGCAGGTTTTTCTTTCTTAACAATTTTGCCAGGACAGTGTTTTTCCAGCCTTTTTGTGTTGTTTAACACACAAAATTGACGAATGTCGAGATTACCTACTGCAGTATGCATCTGACAAGATGCAGCGAAATATGTCAGACCATAAATTGTGCAATCTATTGTTTATGTCTTCATTATTTAACTTCACTATGGGAAGACTTTGTTTTGAATTTGGATGGCTAATTTTGACTGTCCAAGGTATTTTCACGATTCCTCTGTAAAACTACATTTACATGGCTTCAAGGGATTGCTTGCTAGTTTAATAATTGTCCAAGATTCACCGTGGTAGTCGCTTCAGCTTCATGGGTACATTTTAATGTAGTTGTATTAATATCTGCTTGTCTTTGTTTTTGTTTGCTGATGAAGACCTTTTAGCCACAATGGCCACTGTCATCTATGATTGTGGTCTTTATCTGAACTTTTCCTTATCTTCATTATTTTATTTATTGGAAGAGGGAAATTGCATATGTAACAATTTCACCAGCATCATCATGTGTTTTGCAAAGGTAGTTGTTCAGGTCTCTTAATTTAAAATAAATCTATAGTACAAAATAACATTACAAATGTTATAAAATAATATAACTATTTAAGTATAAATGCAACATTACAGAAATTAACCCCGATATTACCTGTAAATGCCTGTCTACATTCAAGGAACGAGGCTGTTTCTCATAAACTTTGTACGGAATGTGAATGGCATTGTATGACCAGTAATTGTCTAAATACCATCTGTAAGACTCCAGAAAATGTCTCAAAAATGGAGCTCCCGGTGCTGAAATTAAAACTCCAAGATTGAAAACATCCGGAAAAGCACCAGTTTCTGGCCAGTCGACATTTACTGTGGTGTTGTGAAGTCTCAAGGAATGTGGCAGTTCTTGAAGGAATATGACATCCCAGTCTGCGTAAACACCTCCGTACCTCAGAAGTATATCACCTCGAAGATAATCACTGGCATGTGACGCAAATTTTTTGATTGGCTCACCGAATACTGCAGGTGGAAAATCCCGATGGATGAATTTTACTTTAGGATTTTGCTCAACCTCTTTCCAGAGATGACCCAATGGCTTGTGGTCTCCGTGAACATAGACAATGTCAGCTTTGAGGACATAAATGCTGCTCATTACACTAAGGAATGCAAAATAATTCAGCTCATTCTGGCCAAGCCAAACATAATGGACAATGTTAGGAACAATCACATTCTCTGAAGGAGCCGACAGCAAGGAACCTGACGTTCCATAACCAATCCACCGCACTAGATGGTCAAAATGGGAAGAACCGTTAAACACAACCACAGGAAATATATCCTCCTGAACATAAACACAGATGTCGTGAGCTAACAAAGAAAACGTCCGCACACTGCTACAGTGATAATACTTGGCATAATGCAACTGAAGATATGATTTTAATGAATCTTCTGTAGGAATATTCTGTAAAACATTTTCCCGAGCTGCTAAAACCACTGGCTCTAATGTATTATCATCTTTCTGAACAGCAATACTTATCTTACTGCTTACGACATCTATCAAGGTAGATGAAGGAGCCAAAACTGTTCTTCCATTGATTACAATACCCCCTAAACTGCCTAGTATATTCAAATAAGCAACTGTCTTTTCTTCTGCATTGCCATTACACGCATATTTAGATTTCAAGCTCTTGGTTATTAAAGGTGGAAGGTCTCTAAGGAGATCCGGAAGAAATTGATAATAACCATCAGGATCAATGTCTGGTTCACTAATTAAATGTAAATATAAAATTGATGGACGAATAACTTTAAAAGCTGCCAGAACGCTTAAATAGTGTGTGAATGTGAAGGGACCAGCATCGCACCAAATAACATGAACAACAGGGGTAATTTGTGCAGATAACGAACTGTGCAGGATGTGACTATGCAGATACAAATCAAGCTGTTTGGGTTGCTGCAATATCCGTTCTGAAAGTGTTATATTGACATTATTTAAATCTGGACCATGAAAAAAGTGATTGGGAAACACTGGAACATATCCGTGATACAATTTCACAGGGTCAATTAGGGGTTTTATACCCTGGCAATCGAAGTTGTATACTAAAATATTCAGAAACCCAAGCAATATGGAGCTGCCAATGCTGATACTGTAGCGATGAGCTGATAACCAATGTATCAATTGCTTCCCATTGCGGATCGTTATGACAACCAAGGCCAACAGTGTTATTGCCACAGAGCGAACATGCCTCCAAGAAAAGCGACATCTAAAGATCACTGCCATGTCATCGTTGCCACAACCTGTTTCAGAAGAGAATCAAGGATTTGGTATTTTACATAATTTTACATTTAACATAACTGAATCACACACATTCATGGGTGTCAAAACAATATATTCCCGTAGTGAATATAAACACACAAGTCACAAACAATATGTTGCACAATTTATTGCCTGGCATATTTTTCTGCATATAAACAGAGGGGGATCGCCACAACGACCTCGTAGGCTATGTATGGAAAGCAAGGCACAAATTTAGGGTCATCACCATTATACAGATCCCCTGCGGATGTGGCGTGGACAAACATGTCAAGGTAATTCACTAATGGCTTGCCATCTAATGTGATCACCTCACCAGAATCTTGGGTCAGTCCTCTTTACTCATCCTGATTATTCCATTTCCTAGCCATCCAGTTATTTATGTACTTTGACTTAGATTTGCTATTCTTCCATCAAGGCTGCTTTTGTTACGTTTTCAAAATACAGATGTTGACTCTAATAGGTTCATACTTACCTCTTTTTGAATATTATAAATGATATGATTAACACACAAAGATTAATAGAAACTAGAAACTTTTACAAAAAGATAAGTGCAATGCGAACCAGAGGAGAACCCTTTGACCCAACTGAAATAATTAACAGCGAAAATGGTGAACCAATAAGTGAACAAAAACAAATCCTATTAAGATGGAAGCAGTATTTCGAACAACTTCTCAACATCCAATCAGATGTCACTGGAATTCAAGAGACCTACACAGATGCCACCGAAGAACTAGAACCAGACATACTAAAAGAAGAAATTATAGAAGCCATCAGATTAGTCCCATTGAACAAATCACCGGGACAAGATGAAATACCAAATGAACTAATTAAAGCAGCAAGAGAAGTAGGAACAGCATGGCTACAAAGACAATTCAATCATGTTTGGGTAGAGCAACAGACATCACAAGACTGGGGAAATGCTATAATTATCCCATTTTGGGAAAACAAAGGCAGCAAAAGAGATTGCACACAATACAGAGGCATTTCACTGTTGAGTCATACTGGGAAAATATTTTGTAAAATTCTTGAGAAAAGATTACGAACAACTATAGAACCCCAGCTAAGTGAAACACAACTTGGATTTAGGAAAAACAAAGGATGCACAGATGCCATTTTTGCTCTTAGACAACTTATAGAAAAATCAATCGAATTCAATGAAACACTCTACTTAGCCTTTGTCGACCAAGAAAAGGCATTTGATAGAGTAGATAGAAACAAGCTGTGGGAAATCCTTAAACAATATGGAGTGAGTACACATCTAACAAACCTATGTAGAAGCTTATACAACAACAGTGAATACATAGTGAGGACACTCAGAACCCTTCACCATAAGATCTGGAGTACGACAAGGTTGTGTCCTGTCCCCTCTCTTGTTTATAACATATATAGACAACATATGTAAAGAAACCAGCCAAACAGAGACCGCAAGAATACCGCATGACGAGAACACAGAAGAAGAACCATCTGCAAATCTAACCATTAAAGAACTCCTGTTTGCGGACGACCAGGCACTAATAGCAAAATCAGAAGCTGAATTACAAGACCACATGAATAGTCTAAACGAAATGTGTAGGGAACATAACATGAAAATTAGCACAAGCAAAACAGAGGTAATGACTATAACTAAAGAAGAAAAAACAACAATTCACCTAAACGAACATCCCTTGAAACAAGTAAAGAGTTTCAAGTACCTAGGAAGTATAATATCATCAAATGGCAGATCAGAAGACGAGATCGAAAATAGATGCAATAAGGCAAACCAACTCATTGGACAAATGGCACCAATACTAAAGAACAAACATGTATCAATAACTACTAAGAAAGCACTTTACAACACAATCTTCCTACCAACTCTATGCTACCAATGCCAAACCTGGACAATGACAGAAAAAGAGAAAAGAAAAATCACAACAGAAATGAGATTCCTGAGAAGAATACTCAACGTATCAAGAAGAGATAAGATCAGAAATGAAGAAATCAGGACTAAAGTGGGGGTTATAGCAGCACTAGATTTTATTAGAAAGCAGCAAGTCAAATGGTTTGGCCATGCAAGTAGGTTACCATTCAACAGCATACCACAACAAGCAATGATGTACAGACCAGATGGAAACAGAGGAAGAGGCCGACCAGGTAAACATTGGACGGAGGGAATAGCAGAGTCCATGGGAATATCGATACATGAAGCCCATATTCGGGCACTCTCACGATGTTTATACTTCACCTCGACACCGCAAGGAAACATGATGAGCTTAATATCTTGGCTTAGAATTGACGTGTAGAATTGAGTGAGGTACCAAGTGATTGGATTTTTCAAGAGGTATCCAACTATGATGGTGCATAACTGAAAAGCAGTTTAGAAAGTGTTACTCAAATGCCTATTATTAACGTTTAACAGATTCAGTGCCAAACAAAACGTAGGGCACTCTTCAGAATGATGGTCCCAAATTATTTAGCGTAAAAAGCATCCCTTACAGGGCCTCATTAGCTGATATAATAAAAAATACGAAGTACAAACTAAAATATAGAACTGAGAAAATGGAAATATGTACCAATAATATTTCACAGTTATATGTGGAAATTGTGGCACTAAAGTTGTAAACACTGTCGAAAAACATGTTCTAAACTCTTGTATCGGTATATCCGCGGGGAAAATAATCGTACATATCAGAACGAACATTGAATGTGTTGTCGATCACTTCCGGTTCAGTGTGTCACGGACTGCTAGACCGATCAATGGATACAAGAGATGTGCCTGGGCCTGGAGATCCCTCACTGTCATCGGTAGCACAAGATATGGATATACACTCTGACAGGCCCAGAAACATTTATTGTATCCATCGATCGGTCTAGCAGTCCGCCACACACTCAAACGTCGATCGGTCTAGTGCCCAGTAGACAACGATACTCTCAAATGTAAGAAGTGATTGACAACACATCGCCCCGAAAATGACCTTATGAGGTCCTTTAAGGGATGCATTTTACACTAAATAATTTGGGACCGTTGTTCGGAAGAGTGCCAAAAATAGGTTTGGATCAAGCAAACATGGAATTCGAAGGCAGAACATTGGAGGTAGGGGTGTATTACAGTTATGACTTTAAATTTTAAAGTTGATATGGTAAGCAGCAGACCTGTTGAATTATAACAATATAACACAATGACAACATCCTGGCGATATATAAGCCCATGGCAGATACGAGAAGCCGCTTAAGACGATTAATCATCTCAAGGCTCTTAACTGATTCGATGCTAACCGCCAACTGATTGGCAAAGTCTCAACTTGTTGACCCCTTCATCACTATATTGGCAAGATCTTGGCAGTTCGTTTGTTTGTCTCGTTTGCGAACCCAGCTTAATTTTAATGCCCCAAAATGACGTTTTTCGCAGGAAGAAGGTTTTTCGTTTACACACAGGCCACGAGAGACCGAAAATGACTGAATTTTGTGGAGAATTTCTTAGTTAAAGTTGTGTTTACTTTTCTTATTTGACAATGGCTTTGATTTTCTGCCTCACATATTTACATTAGATAATAGTTTTAAACAATGTTTGATTATAGTTATTCTGATTTAAAGACTGTGTGAAAGATTCTAAACTTCTAGCACGTGTTAAATGTGGTTCGATAGCATGTGTTTCAGTTAATATAACTTATTTATAAATGAAAACAAAACTAACCGGCTAACCGTGAAAGTTTGTCATCATGTCGAATTAGCTAATGGGCCACACTTGTGCCCCTAAAGTTTGCTTTGCCTATCACAAAGTATTTAAAGAGTATTTAAATAATTAAATTTAAAAGAATAATAATTATAACTAAATACAAAATAGTGTACATATTGTTTCTCAGTAGAAAACGGTCCAAATATGTCTGGTTATTTTCTGACATTTTTCATTTTATGTGGCAATGATGCGCTTCAAAATAGGATGTTTTTATTGTGTTGCATTGATGTTATGGAGACATTCTAGTGATATTGGTGTAGCAAAGTGGTGTAGTTATCATAATTCAGTAAGTTTCATTGGATTTTAAACAGCGTTGGTGCAGTAGCGCCTTGGTAAGTGGAAATTTCATGCAATTGTCAACCCTGTATTCAATTTTTTTTTAAAACATCTGCTAATATTATTATTACATTTCTACCATATCCTATAGCAACAGTAGTAATAATAACAACATGTTCCTTGTGCAATGCCCTTTAATTTGATATATTAATATAATACAATACATTTGCTACCATTTTAACAATGTTAAGAACATTATTATGACACACCCCTACTTCCTATTTTCTGCCATCAATTTCTGCTTGGGCCAAACCCACTTTTTGTTTGGCACTGAATCAGTTAAATCTTAATCAGTTAAAGACCTTTGTTTTTCCTTTCCCCCTCTTTCCCTCTCCCCCCATATCAACATGGCAACACAATCGCAAACTTAGAGAATTTCAGAATTAATAATTATTATTTATATAGTAAGAAGGCGGTGGAGAGATAATATACATACAGACCTACAAGCACTTGGAATCAACGACTGGCAAGAGAAGGTCCACCAGAGAGACGAATGGAGACAGATTGTATTTGCGGCAAAGAACCTCAATGGCTCGGAATGCTGAAGAAGAAGAAGATAGTAATAATATTTTATTAGTATACATTATATTACTTACCACAAGTGATAGCAAGTTGTTTCTAAATTGTTTGTCCTAAAAACAAAATAACCTTGCTATATTTTTTAGCTAACTATAAAGAAACGCAAAATAAGCAGGGTAAGAAAACGAACAGACGATCATAAACACAGAGTCAAAGTCATGTTTTATTTCTTCTATTTCTATTCTTCTGTTCTTTTCAGTCAGACTTTTGGTTCCGTCCGTCCTATCTTCGAAACAAAACTTTCCCCCTCGTTCCTCAGCCTTGGTTATAATTGAGGTACTTTCACATTGCGATTTAATATTTTCGTGGTTAAATGCAGTTTAAGACACGACAAAGTTTCTCTTGGCTGCTGTCTTTCTAAAATGTCAAGTTTGATTGTATTTCCCCGTGGCTTTCATCCACATCTTGTTGTTGCAGACAAGAAGCGCATCCCTTCACAACGTGCATGACGGGATTCGTTTACAAATGGCGGCTTGCAGACGAGACGAGCCATGACTTGATGTTCTAGCTTAAACTTAAAGTTTATGTTGCAAGAAACACTCAGCAAAGACTCCTCCTGTCACGGTTTTGAAGTTACATATGTAAGATTACTATAGTCCATGAAATGTAGCATTCGTTTATTTTACAAATGATGGCTTGCAGACAAGACATGACTTGATGTTCTTGTTTATGTTGCAAGAAACACTAGGAATCATAGATTCCTCCTGTTATGGTTTTGAAGTTGTATATGTAAGATTCTTATAGTCTACGAAGTGTGGCGTTTGGTGATTAGTTAGTTAGTTAGTTTGTCAACAGATCATCCTCATTGCACATCGAACCATTGAGTCCATAAGTGCTTGGATCCCCTCCTCAGCAAATCCCGCAGCGTGTAGCGGCTAACGACGCCAGTTCTGTGTTGGTTTATCAATCTTCTTTGGCTTCCTGCGTAGTGTTCTTGTTTGGCCACCCTTCTATTAATTTGCTGTTTTTGCAGTCTGGCCATGGGTGTAGATTCACAGTTATCACTTGGTTCTTGCAAAAGTCTTACTTCTCGTAGAGCATTCAGAATGTCTGCCTGGTCCATGGCGCGTCCGCTCTCCACAGTAGCCTTACCTGCGAGCTTGTCAGCCCACTCATTTCCTTGTACTCCCACATGCCCTGGCATGAAGATGAAACTAATCTTTGCCAGCCGAGACCGCTCCAGAGACAGCAACCATTCTCTTCGGATCCACCCCACCTCTATCCTCTTGAGCATGCTCATTGAGTCGCTAAGGAAACATGCCCTAGTGAATGTCTGTGTCTCGAGCCATGTTATTGCTTTACTTACTGCCATGACTTCCATAGTCAGGCTACTTGTGGTCTCAGCAATAGCACCAGTGTCCTCCTTCATAATTCTCCCTCCGGCCCGAGCCGTAAAGGCCCACGAGCTTCTCACATGTCGGACGACCGACACATCTGTGTAGATGACAGCATCGTCTAGTGAATTCTCGAAAATCAATGCTTGTACTTCAGCCTCTATAGCAGCCGCATTTTTTTGTCTGCATTTTCTATCTAGTTGGATGCAAACTGAAAAGGATGTGCAGAAATCTGTTGGCACTTGTACCCACTCCTTGCCAGGCTCTAAGTCCTCAAGTGAACACACCTGTTGAAGAATGTCTTCAGCTTGACAACTGTCCACAACATATATAAGCTATTAGAGATACATTTTGATTATTATAGCACAAACTTCTCAAGGAAGCAACAGCTAGGACTATATAAATTATAATGTAAAAGATAAGTGTTCGATTGATAAAGCCTCCTAAGAGGTTAACAAATTGCTGTGTTCTTAAATGCAATCAAGTTTGAAATTTTAAATCATGTCAAATATGTAGGTTAAAAAACGCCCTGTAAAGAACCCTTTTACATGCTTTGTTATGTATTGAGTATGTGATGCCAGTTCCATGATTCTTATAATATAGATGAACTAACACTCAAAGGATGCTTGCTTGCTTGTGTTCATTGGCTTGAGCTCCAACGCGAAGTCCTGTATGTCGGATGAAGGCATCCTGTTGTCCAACATCAGTGTGATGTCATACAGGACCTGAGTTTTGCGTGAGTATCCGTTGTCCCATGTCTGGCTTATTGGTGTGCAGACTGGTGGTTCCTCGCCGTACAGGCAGACACTCTCCGACTTCGGAGGAATCGGCGATCCTACTGACTTTAGCCAGGACCCCGAAGGGACCTGTTGCCCAGGACGCTCGACGAGGACGCGTCAATAGGTCTTGGCCAGTATATAACCCGGCCCTGGTGCCTTGGAAACACCTCTGCGTTCCACTCAAAGGATAATGTGATCAGTATTGTGTTGGCTGCCGTTTTCCCCAGAACATATCCTGGTACCCATTTTATACTGGGGTCTAAGGAGTGATCAGTTAAACAGAGTAGAACAGTCACTTACACAGAGTGAACAATCACTTACACAGAGTGAACAATCATTTACACAGACTGAACAGTCACTTACACAGAGTGAACAATCATTTACACAGA
Organism: Cepaea nemoralis; assembly: GCA_014155875.1. Lineage (NCBI taxonomy): Eukaryota > Metazoa > Mollusca > Gastropoda > Stylommatophora > Helicidae > Cepaea > Cepaea nemoralis. The sequence goes on along the minus strand of JACEFZ010027838.1, from coordinate 82,344 downwards.
CTGAACAGTCACTTACACAGAGTGAACAATCATTTACACAGACTGAACAGTCACTTACACAGAGTGAACAATCATTTACACAGACTGAACAGTCACTTACACAGAGCGAACAATCACTTACACAGTGTGAACAGTCACTTACACAGAGTGAACAGTCACACAGAGTGAACAGTCACTTACACAGAGTGAACAATCATTTACATAGACTGAACAATCACACAGAGCGAACAGTCACTTACACAGAGTGAACAGTCACTTACACAGAGTGAACAGTCACTTACACAGAGTGAACAATCATTTACATAGACTGAACAATCACACAGAGTGAACAGTCACTTACACAGACTGAACAGTCACTTACACAGAGTGAACAATCACTTACACAGATTGAACAGTCACTTACACAGTGTGAACAGTCACTTACACAGAGTGAACAGTCACTTACATAGAGTGAACAGTCACTTACACACAGTGAACAGTCACTTACACAGACTGAACAGTCACTTACACAGACTGAACTGTCACTTACACAGACTGAACAGTCACTTACACAGACTGAACAATCACACAGACTGAACAGTCACTTACACAGACTGAACAGTCACTTACACAGACTGAACAATCACTTACACAGACTGAACAATCACTTACACAGACTGAACAATCACTTACACAGACTGAACAATCACTTACACAGAATAGTCACTTACACAGACAGAATAGTCACTTACACAGACAGAATAGTCACTTACACAGACAGAATAGTCACTTACACAGACAGAATAGTCACTTACACAGACAGAATAGTCACTTACACAGACAGAATAGTCACACAGACAAAATAGTCATTTACTTACACACACACAGAATAGTCACTTACACAGACAGAATAGTCACTTACACAGACAAAATAGTCACTTACACAGATAGAATAGTCACTTACACAGACAATAGTCACTTACACAGACAGAATAGTCACTTACACAGTCAGAATAGTCACTTATACAGACAGAATAGTCACTTACACAGACAGAATAGTCACTTACACAGTCAGAATAGTCACTTACACAGTCAGAATAGTCACTTACACAGTCAGAATAGTCACTTACACAGACAGAATAGTCACTTACACAGACATAATAGTCAGTTACTTACACAGACTGAACTGTCACTTATGCTGATTGATATTGGACTTGTCACCTCTATCCCCTTGTGGACAAGCAGAACAGGCAGTCAGACACATCCTTCAAGACAGTTATTTGTGAAGAAGCAGAACAGGCAGTCAGACACATCCTTCAAGACTGCCATATGAGTTGATCATCATCATCAGTGCCTCGCTAACCAGAGTGGGCAGTCATTCACCATACCACCTCCAACAGCATGTATCAGTTTGTGAGCTGACACTTTTCCATGTCCTAACAAAAGGCTGTCTAGAATCTTGTCTCATTTTCTTCCTCCATTTCTCTTTCCATACATCTTTCTAATTGTCACATGTTCCAGTTTTTGTCCCTTCTCATAATGTGGCCAAACAATGCAACAGCCCCTTTCTGGTGTTTGTGATCAGTTCAGTCTCTTTGAAAACATTTCAGTGACTCATTTTGACTGTCAAAGGAATTTTCAAGACTTTCATTTGTTTCATCAATTACAGGCTGAACATTGACCCACGGAGACAGACATCCACACAAAGCTACATGTGAATCTCAACAAGCTCTCAATGATAGCTACATAGAATAAAAAAAATACACCTGCCTGCTGATCAGGTTGTCATGTGTTCGAATCCCCATTGAGGTGGATTTTTTTTTAAAAATGGCCTGGGCCTACAGGTTGACCCACCCTCAAATGGGTGCCAGGAAATATTCTGGGAAGTCAAGACTGCTAGTGTGAGACTGATCACTTCCACCATCGAGTGCCGCTTGGTCTATACAAATATAGTACCAGTACCTTATACCCGCCGGCTTCTGGTGAAGGTGTTGCAGATGCGGTTTATGTAGTGATCCCACATACCCAGCTGTGTGCGATTTGGCAGCAGACCGCGTTGCATCGGTATGGGTGCTGGTCTTTCAGAAAGCAATGGCAAACAACTGAATGTAAACTTGCCAAGAGATCACAACAGCAAAAAGTGCTGATGTTGACTGTGGTGTCCTGTAAAGGAAATGCAACTAACTTAACTAACCTTATGCCCATAATGCCTGGAATCATGTAAAAGGATCCGCTACATACTTTAACTTACATTTTAAAAACCGGACTTTTTATGTAAAATTACTAGATCACTTTTAAAAAGCTGGACTTTTTATGTAAATTTTACTAGAACACATTTTAAAGGCCAAATTTCATATGTAAACATTAGTAGAACACATTTAAAAATCTGGACTTCTTATGTAAACATTACTAGAACACATTTAAAAGCTGGTCTTCTTATGCAAACATTACTAGGACACATTTAAAAAGCCGGACTTTTTATGTAAATTTTACTAGAACACATTTTAAAGGCCAGATTTCATATGTAAACATTACTAGAACACATTTAGAAAGCTGGACTTCTTATGTAAACATTACTAGAGCACATTTAAAAGGCTGGTCTTCTTATGCAAACATTACTAGAACACATTTAACAAGCCATATTTCTTATGTAAACATTACTATAACATATTTAAAACACTGGTCTTCGTATGCAAACGTTACTAGAACACATTTAGAAAGCCAGGCTTCTTGTGTGAACATTACTGGAACATATTTAAAAAGCCGAACTTCTTGTGTAAACATTACTAGAACACATGCAGAAAGACAGATTTTTTATGCAAACATTACTAGAGCAACGTGAGAAGAAGATCAACTGGTATGTGTATTTGGCAGATGTGTTGCCAGATTGTATTATTTGTTCTTAAAATAACAATTGTATGTGTTTCAGAAATGTGTCTTAATAACTAGGGGAGGTAAGATTGCACACACTGGTCATGAAGGTGCGCCTGGAAGTGTTAGCCTCCACTTGTATTAAGCGGAAGCAACCATGGCCTCGGATAGTTTGGCTTGGAAAAGTGAGTCCATTAATTAATTTATTTCCTAAAGTTGTTAACTTTGATAACAACAAATGGAAGATGTACTTAAAAAGTTAAATGTTGAATAACCGAATTAAAGCAGCATTTCACAGGATAAGAAATTCATGAAAGCGCATACACCATTCAAACACTGATGAATATGCCAGTCTGTTCTCCAAACACACATGGTAGTTGATGGTGAATTTCAGCAAGTTTTGATCCTTCTTTCATCACAAATTACATCACAACATGCTGTTCCTGCACTGGAGCCAACTAGTCTGATGCCATTGTAATTAAACAAGGTGTGGGAAAACTGCTAACACTTGCTCATTCCACCAGCAAGTGACAGATGTTTTGTGTTCACTTTGGAGTAGTTATTGAACTTAATAATCTTTGCCCTTCGGTTATCCTGACAAAATCCGGATACTTACTGGACGATCCTCCATGTACGAATAAAAAGCATGTTGACGATATCTTGAAAAAAATTTAACTCACAAAGAGAACAGGTTACTCGCATCAGATGAAGACAGTCCACAGTCTTTTGGCATATCATGAGAAGAGGAGAGCTGGAGTATGTCATCATAATCAGTGGGTTAGAGGGCAGGAGAAGCAGGGAGAGACCAAGATAGAAGATGCTGGACAATTTAACATCATGCATGGAGAATCATCAGCATCTTAAATGAGCTCATGGATGATTTGCCAGCCTTAAATTGTGTATACAATATTTAGATTTAAATTAGCCTACATAATGAGGTGTCGTATTGTGTCGTATTTATTTGGGGTATGGGCAGTAATCATCAAAATATTGTCTGTATCTGGCAGGAAAAGGAAAGTCTGTTCTTACTGGATGATAACCGTGTAAGTGTCTTGTACGTTCCTTCTGGAAAGACCAAAAGAAATGTACAGAAGCTGTCCAGTGTTCTTCCCCAGACAGTTTGCTTGGCCCCAACATCCGATGGTAAATATGTATGTGGTGTGTCTTTATTTCATGCTTGAGTGTTCTCTTCTGACCGTGGGGTTCTGGGTTCATTCCACATGCCACTCAGTTGGACTTCAATGTTGACTTCTCGTCCTTACTTGGGGAAATAAATTACAAGTACCTCAGAAGTTGGAGAGGGTTCACCTGATGGTGAAAGACCAGTAATAGAGGAAGTTAATGCTTACGCAAAATCAGTCTAGTGCACTCACCAGTAGCAGAAACTACTAGCAGTAGTGGCATGTGTGTGAACTATGCTCAAGATCAAAGCGAGTTGAATGCTAAACCATAAAACTTTGAGCTGCATGTAATCCAACATGTAGGCACTAATCCAACATGTAGGCACTAATCCAACATGTAGGCACTACTGTCAGTTACAGAAAAACAGGGGAGGAGTGGCTTAGACGTACTAGAGCAGACCTGGAATAATTTACTGTGTGGATGGTAGAGATGTTTACAGGATCCTCGCCGGTGCTACGGAGTTCGTGCACTGAGCTGAGTTTCTCCAGACTCAGGTTTGAGTTAGGAGGAGAACGGAGCACTTATGGGTTGCACCCGTGTGCCGTGATGTTCATCCATCGACTAAACTAAACTAAACTGATGTTTACAAAATGGTAAAAGGATTTTATATCTCCCCTTGATCTCGAGGTGGTGGTTTGGATATATAGCCTTCTCTGAATAGGATTAAAAACTAGAGGACCCATGTGTACATTGTTTCCTGTATACATACAATTAGTAGTATGACTCTTTGCTGGCTGTTGAACAAGGGGACTGAGAACTTATGGGAATGTCCTGAGTGCAGTGGTGTTGGTTCTTAACTCAACTCAACTAACTCCTGTATAAATTCCTCAGCAATTGGAAATCACAAAGATCAGGCTAAATTTCCAATTGGAAAACCTACAGAGAAACTAATATTTATAGTAGCTGGGATTCTTGTTGGTGCTTCAGAGTATCACTGTTGTGGGAGGAGACTGAAGCACTTATGGAGGAATCTGTGTGTAGTGAAAGTGATTCTTTAAAAACATAAACAATGGCAGAAATCCTCAGCATTTCTTGGCTGTTTGTGATTTCTTGGCAAATTTACGTTCAGTATTTTGCCATTATTTTCTCCGTGATCCCGTTGATCACGCAGAGTCTCGTAGCGGGCAAGAACTGGGAGCGGTTCGTCCCCTGCTGGTGACTTGCGGGATAACTGAGCCGGCCGCTCTGAAAGCAATGGCAAACTACTGAGCGTAATCTTGCCAAGAAATCAACAGACAGCTGAAAGATGCTGCTGTTGACAGCGATGTCCTGTAGAGGATATGTGAATTTAAAAAAAAAAAAAATTTTGCCATTGCTTTCTGAATGACAGGCACTCATACCATTGTACGGGAACCAGCAGAATGTCTGCTTCCACATCGCCCACAGCTGTGTTTTGAATATGATATATGGGATTACAAATGCACATGTCCCCTCTGCTGTGTGTCCACCGTGACGAGGTAGAGGGGCTTGTGCGTCCCAATGACCCCAAGAGCTATGCCGACGGTAGCACAGCTACTGGTAGGGCCACCCATGTCGGACAGGTCAAGGGAGAGGGACCAGACGAAGAGACACACAAACCTGCTGCCTTGTAGGTAGACTGGGGACAGTCAAAGGCTAGGGAAAGCACCCCAAATACATGCTTGTCGAAATCGGATGTACTGAGCCACAGGCTTGACAAAGCAGTGCAACGTGAAACCTGCTGCCTTGTAGGTAGACTGGGGACAGTCAAAGGCTAGGGAAAGCATCCCGAATAAATGCTTGTCGAAATCGGATGTACTGAGCCACAGGCTTGACAAAGCAGTGCAACGTGAAACCTGCTGCCTTGTAGGTAGACTGGGGACAGTCAAAGGCTAGGGAAAGCATCCCGAATAAATGCTTGTCGAAATCGGATGTACTGAGCCACAGGCTTGACAAAGCAGTGCAACGTAACTTAATTCATGATGTCACAAATCAAAATTAATCGATATGGTGCTAATCCCGTGAAGTCCCATCAGGCGGTGATAGTGCCGGGCCCCCTGCCTCGAGGGGGTCCACCCATGACTACTGGTGGTCACCTTCCCCTGTGCTGTGGAGTCAAGGCACAGAGGAGTAGGTTAAGAGCTATTGACCAAATACCCCGGACACTCAACATACTACAGTGGAATGCCGAAGGAGTTTACAAGAAGAAAGACTCCCTAACACAGCGTCTTCATAAAGATAGAATAGATGTGGCATGCATTCAAGAGACACACCTCAACGCCAATCACAAATTCTCAGTCAGAGGATATCAGGCCACACGTTTCGACCGCGAAGGACACAAAGGAGGAGTTCTAATACTTACACGAAATACAATACCTTGCAGCGAAGTATCTGTGATCTCTGACAACCAAACGGAAATTATAGGTGTTGATATAATGATAAAGGACGTGAAAATAAGAATCTACAATCTGTATAGCCCAGCAGATAAGGACCTTACACTCTCAAACATGAAAATAACTGACACAAACTGCATTATTGTTGGAGACTTTAATAGTCGTTCAGAAAGATGGGGATACCCAGATACTGACAAAAGAGGAGATGAATTGGAGGACTGGGAAATAGACTCAAATCTTCATCTACTCAACAAAGCGGATGACACACCAAGCTTCTACTCCAGAAGATGGCTTACCACTTCTACTCCAGACTTAGCTTTCTGCACAGGAGACATCCTACACAAAATCGATCGCCATGTGCTGGACCAATTAGCAGGTAGTGACCACAGACCAATCAAGCTTGAAATGAATATGGAGTATGTTCCACAGGAGCAAAAGCCCTTGCCCCGCTGGAATTACAAACGAGCAGATTGGGACAGATTTGCCATACTAACAGACAAATATTGTGAAAACATAAATACACGATATGGCAACATAAAGCAAATGGTGGAAAGTCTAAACAGAGCGATAATACAGGCAGCCACTGAGTCCATTCCAAGAGGAGCGAGGAAAAATTACAAACCATACTGGACTGAAGAACTACAAAGTTTGGAGGACAAAGTTGAAGATGCCAGGAAGACAGCAGAGAGAGAACAAACAATTGAAGCAAACATCTCTCTCAAAGCCATCTCAGCAAAATATAAAAGAACAGTAAATCAAACAACAAGAGATTGTTGGAGGGAAAAAACAGAAAACCTGAATTTTGACAGGGATGGAAACAAACTATGGAAACTAGTGAAAGCCATGAACAATGAAGGACCTAGAAACAAACAAATAACAATTAAACAAGGAAATGCCTTGCTTACAGGCAAAAAGGCTGCAAATGCACTAATGGAACACTATGCAAATGCAAACCACATTGATATTACAACCGAACAGAAGAAAGCAATCAAAGACAAACAGATACATCATAGAAATACAGAGACAGCAGCAGAATATATGATGGCAAATCTAACAATGGAAGAAATGGAACAGGCAATGAATACCCTAAAAAAGAAGAAATCACCAGGAAAGGATGGAATCACAAATGAAATGCTAATAGGACTAGGCACCAAGGCAAAGAAGAAACTACTAGCAGTCCTAAATAACAGCTGGAAGAGAGGAATAGTCCCACAGGCATGGAAGGAAGCTATACTAATACCAGTCCCAAAGAAAGGAAAAGACCTGGAAGAACCAAATGGCTATCGACCTATCAGTCTACTTAGCTGTGTAGGAAAATTAATGGAACGCATTATCAATGGCAGGCTAACATGGCATCTGGAAGAAAACCAACTCTTAACACCACACCAAGCAGGATTCAGAAAATACAGATCCACTGAAGATCAAATAACCTATATAGCTCAGGAAATAGAGGATGCCTTCCAAGAGAAAAAGCACACACTAGCAGTCTGGATAGATTTAGAAAAAGCATTTGATAAAGTATGGAAGGAAGGACTGAAAGTAAAACTGCAAAAAATGCATGTTTGTGGAAAAATGTATAAATGGATCAGCCACTACCTTGAGAACAGAACTGCCAAGACAAAAGTAGAAGGACAAACAAGCAAAATGATGCTGCTGGAGCAAGGTGTCCCCCAAGGAGGAGTTCTTTCACCAACATTATTCCTAGCATATATAAATGACATCACAGAAAATTTTCCAGCCAGAGTACACACATCCTCCTTTGCAGATGACCTAGCCATATGGACATCTGAAGAATATATTAGTACAGCTAACAGCAGAATACAGCAAGCCTTATTAGCGCTAGAGGACTGGTCAAAATCATGGCTAGTGAAGATAAGTGAGGAGAAAACAACATGCACAGTGTTCTCCCTCTCAAATAAAACTCAGCAACCAAAGCTGGTATTGAATGGAAAAATATTGCGCCATGAAGAAAATCCAAACTATCTAGGAGTCACCTTTGATCGTCGCCTGACATGGAAGACACAGGTTGAGAAAAATCGAACAAGAGCAAGGCAGAGAATGGCAATCATGAAAAAGCTTGCTGGTACAACGTGGGGAGCAGATGAGAAAGTTCTCAAGAAGTTATATACTGGACGGGTGAGGCCAGTACTGGAATATGGCATTGCAGCTTGGGCAACAGCAGCTAAGTCAAACTTTAACAAAATAAGTAGAGTCCAAAACCAAGGAATGCGAATCATAACTGGAAGCCTGAAGACAACGCCTATTAATGAACTAGAAAAGATCACTTGTTTACAACCAATGCAGGATAGAAGAGATAGCAGAGCCCAGCAACAAGCAGAAAAATTTAGAAGATTGACAGACCACCCTATGTACAACAGATTTAATGGTTTTGGAAAGGGAAGACTGAAGCGTAGCAACTTTGTAGAAACTGCAAAACGAAGGATTAGGGCAGATCCTATACTTAACATATCAACAGTCAAGCCCATACATAATGCACACAAGTTCCCAGCTTGGAGACAGCAGCAACTGCCTGAGATGATAGAAAACATTCCTGGTATTGAGAAAAAGAACACTCAGCATGAAACCGAAAGAAGAGAAATAACCCGAAACTACATAAAAGAACATTACCCAAGCAGGAATTGGACCCATGCATATACAGATGGATCAGCCAAAAATTCAATAGAGAATGGAGGAGGAGGAATTCTCCTAAATTTAAAAAATGGAGTGAAAAAAACACATTCAATGGCAACTGGAAAATTTTCAAGTAACTTCAAAGTGGAGGTAGAGGCTTTGAAAACTGCAGCAGAAATGCTCCTGATGGAGGAAAATAAAGAGAAGCAAATAGCTATCTTCACAGATGCAAAGTCAGCTGTCTCAATACTCAAGAGCAATAACAGCACAGAACTAACTGACCTAAGAGCAGCACTCCATGGTCTATGCCAGAAATCCAAAAAAGTTGTAATACAGTGGATCCCATCACATTGCAGTATACCTGGAAACGAAGAGGCTGACAGACTGGCAAAAGAGGGCGGACGACTACCACAGCCTGACATAGACATAACCTATAATGAGGCAAAGAGGTTGATAAAAAGCACTTATAGAACCAAATGGGAATCTGAGCATCCAGGCCATCAGAAGGATGATGCATATTACAAACTCGACCGAAGAGAACAAGTAGCAATCTTCAGACTCCGCACAGGACATAACAGGCTGAAATACCACTTGTTCAATAAACTAAAGATAGGAGATACCGATGAATGTAATTGTAGAACTGGAAAAATGACAGCAAAACATTTGCTGCAGGATTGCCCAACGTATGCAGAACAGAGAAAGATATTTTGGCCCACACCTGCTTCATTTGAGGACAAGCTCTATGGAGATATCAACAAGCTCAAGTTGACCGCAGCTTACTTTAACTACATACAGGTTGACATTTAAAGGTGCATGAAGACCCAGAGGCATGAAATGGAATATTGCTTGGATAGCAAATCCATTATGTGGAAAGTCCAAATCGAAAGCTCGCTGTGTGGGCTTCATAAAAGGTGGAAAAGTGTCCTAGTGGCATGAAATGGAATATTGCTTGGATAGCAAATCCATTACGTGGAAAGTCCGAATCAAAAGCCCATTGTGTGGGCTTCATAAAAGGTGGAAAAGTGTCCTAGTGGCACGAAATGGAATATTGCTTGGATAGCAAATCCATTACATGGAAAGTCCGAATCGAAAGCTCACTGTGTGGATGTCATCTGCAGACTGCATACTTCTGGTTTCCGGAAGAACAGCCTATGGTGAACGGAAGGCCCAATATACGGAAGTGAGGCTAAGCAGCCATGTGCAGGACGTGACGATTCCTTGGGTGAGCCCAGTACCAGAGCGCTATGTATCGGCTCTGCAAGTATGGAAGCCTCCTTGGATGGCGGGGAATGCCCATGGTCTGCCCCTGCCTTCCCTTGAGGGCTGACCAGGATCTTTGGCTGTTCTATATGGACCATCTGGGATGGGGGATAACACCACAACAGTGAGAGTCAAACGTCCTAAGAAACCCCCGGGAAGGTTAACCCGGTCAACAAATGCCCGCAGAAGTCGGATGTGTCGGCCTAGCGGCGCAAGAACGCAGCTCTGCTGTAAACGGGCACAACGCAATCACATCCGAAAAAAAACTCCGGATGAACGAAGAAGAAGAAGAAGAAGAAATGCACATGTAATCCCTTTGACACAGAGCCGGCTTACAAACCTAAACAAATCACTTAAAGAAAGAATACTGAAATTAAGAATAGAGTGTTGAATATACACAATAGAAGTATGTTGCGATATTCAAGATATTTTACAATTAACGATCACATCTAATTCAGCAAGGGTGAACATATTTGTGCTCGTACACACATGTCCATGCGTACATGCACACACATACCCGCTACCCTATCCACCCCTCTGGGTGCTATGGTAGCGTAGTGGCTAGATGGCCTGGTGATCATGGGTTTGAATCGGCACCAGGGTGGATTTGTAAACTTGACCTGGCCTCCCAGGTCAGCCCAGTCTATAATGTGTACCAGGAGATGGCTTGGGAAGGGAAGGCAACTGACATGGTACAGACCACAACACCCAGCGAGTGCCGATTGGTCTGTGCCAAAGTGGGTCCAGCACCATATGCCCAGTGCTCCTTAACCCTTTACAGGGCAGACGCTTGTCCGTTTTTTAGCCCTCAACGGGCAAGATTTTTTCAGGTTTGGTAAAATTTCGGGTCACGTTAGTAAAAACATCACAAACAAGGTGTTAGTCAACCAATTTTAGTTAAATAAACAACACAATGAAGGGAAAAGCATACAGAATATGTTACTCATGTGATTGTTGTTGGTAATCCATATATGAACACAAATATTTACGAAATACAGCATGTTGTTTGTGATTTTCCGTCATCTATACGGCAATTTACAAACACATTTTCAGAATCATAATCACTTTCTTTAAAGTCCGACTCAGACTGCTAATGCAAAGTAACGCTTTGCACTGATATCTAGTTCCGATTAATAGTCAACTTCGTGCCCTTTAATGTCATTTAAATTGAACTTAGCGAAATCTCGGCTATCATTTGAAGAATTGCCGAAATCCATTTTGAAAAACAGCGTAAAAATCCCGAAAACTATCAAAAAAAGTCTGTAAAAGTCCGTTCAAATTCATAGTTGCGCGTTTACAAATGGCAGTCACGTCAAGCTATCGGCGAAAGCGAAAGTAGCTGTCAGAAGTGTCGGAAAGCCGAGAGATCGCGTTTTTACAATGCATAATAGTATCGGACGTAATCGGCTGATCCGCTCGTTTAAGCGATCGGCTGCTAACGGCCGCTCTGTCCTGTAAAGGGTTCAGAACTCTTTTTACCTACCTACCTATCTATCTACCTACCTACCTACCTACCTACGTACCTACCTACCTAACTACCTACCTAACTACCTACCTACCTACCTACCTAACTAACTACCTACATACCTACCTAACTACCTACCTACCTACCTACCTCACTACCTACCTACCTACCTACCTCACTACCTACCTAACTACCTACCTACCTGCCTGCCTGCCTACCTACCTACCTGCCTGCCTGCCTACCTACCTACCTAACTACCCACCTACCTACCTACCTAACTACCTACCTGCCTAACTACCCACCTACCTACCTACCTAACTACCTACCTACCTAACTACCCACCTACCTACCTACCTAACTACCCACCTACCTACCTACCTAACTACCCACCTACCTACCTACCTAACTACCCACCTACCTACCTACCTAACTACCTACCTACCTACCTACCTAACTACCTACCTACCTACCTACCTAACTACCCACCTACCTAACTACCTACCTACCTACCTAACTACCTACCTACCTACCTAACTACCTACCTACCTACCTAACTACCTACCTACCTACCTAACTACCCACCTACCTACCTACCTAACTACCCACCTACCTACCTACCTAACTACCCACCTACCTACCTACCTACCTAACTACCTACCTACCTAACTACCCACCTACCTACCTACCTAACTACCTACCTACCTAACTACCCACCTACCTACCTACCTAACTACCTACCTGCCTAACTACCTACCTAACTACCTACCTACCCGCCTACCTACCCACCTATATTTGTACATACATACACATATGCTATAGTGGAAAATTGTCTGAGAATGAATTATGCTGAGGGAGGGAACTGGCCATGGGCTAGAATATGTGAAGGCTAAAACTTCACGTCGCAACAGCATTATCTGCTATGGAACTACCTTTACCATACACGTATTTATATATAATTGTATGGATTGAACATGTAGAAACTTTGTCTCCGTGGCGAAGTTATTACGCTGCCGACCTCACACTCCGAAGGTTGTGGGTTTAGTTCACGAGTGCAATTTTCTTGGGGACTTCGTTGCTGCAGCTAACGAGTTCATGCTTTATGCGATGCTTTCAACAGGACACCCTGGGAAAGAGACCAAGCCATATGGGATACAACCCGGTGCAATGAAGTCAGTCTGCTTGCCCGTTAAACGCATTAAAAACCCATTATATAGAAACAGTGAAATCTTTCTTCTGTTTATACCACAGTACTTTATTTGTTCACGATCAGGAGTGTATTTAGTGGGCGTACAGTCTACTGGTGAGGTTTTTGTGTGGAACAAGGACAGAGATGAGCTGAAGACGATTGTTGGACTAGCTAGTCTTTTAGTTGAAGGGGACATCACTCCTAGAGGTGAGTCAAAGCAGACGTGCATACGACTTTATTGTTGCCTGACTACATTTTGTCTGCTGCTCTCTTTCTCTCGCTGTCTCTCATTCTCACACCTCCTCTGTTTTGATGGGCTTATTAACAGTTAAATAATTAATTTGAAAATTTACAGACACTTTGTATTGAAAACATAAAAGCATTTGCCGTGAAAAGTTATAATACATCTGCCACTGAGGTTTTTACTTTTTATTTGATACCTAAAGAAAACCAGGGAATATTACATATTCAAAAGATTTTCCTGTTTATTTAAATCTTTAAAAAAAAAATAACCAAAGAATAACAGATATCTATAAGTCTTCCCTATTTACTTGTTTATTAAAGAACATCCAGGAAATAACAAACAGAAGTTTCTCTTTTTTATTTAACGCTACAAGATCATCAAGGGAATAGCATATATCTATACATTTTCCCTGTTTATTGATATATAAAAGAACAACCAGGTGAGAACAGATATCTGTACATGTTTCCTGGCTGTTGAAATCGTGAAGAAAAGCAGGAAATAACATTTAGGGAGGTCAGCATGGTCGATTAGAAAAGAACACAAGTTCTTAAACATCCGATGTGCTGATGCCGAGGTAAGGGGTTCAACCCCTACACCGGACAGTTTGTCTAAAATGTTGACTTTTCTTCCTTGACTTGGGGGACGTAAATTACAAGTACCTTAGAAGATGGGCTATGCTCAAGTTCAAAGTGAGTGAATGAATAAAAAAGAACATCAATAGTGCCGCTTTGTCGACTTAATGCTTAAAGAAAAAAACCAGGGAATAACACGTGACTGTAGATGTTCTGTGTTTATATATGATCAGATGGATGTCAAGCTTTCCCCTCACCTGACTGCACTCGACTTTTGCTGGTTCTCGGAAGCAGAGCTGTCTTCCTGTGGCAGAGGGAAGCCAATGCCAATGATTCCAAGAACAACACACTGTTGGGAAAATGGTTTCGGATCAAGTCCTCCTCCAATATTGAGATGCCTTCTTTGGACTGCAAGGAGGCTAGCATGCATGCAGTATTTACTTACACTGAGGTACTGTTTATTATTATTATTATTATTATTATTATTATTATTATTATTATTATTATTATTATTATTATTATTATTATTATTCATCTCATCTCATCTCATCATATTCCTCTTGTACCTTGCAGTGTTGAGGTGAAGTATAAACATCGTAAGAGTGCCCGATTATGGGCTTCATATATCGATATTCCCATGGACTCTGCTATTCCCTCCGTCCAACGATTACGTGGTCAGCCTCTTCCTCTGTTTCCATCTGGTCTGTACATCATTGCTTGTTGTGGTATGCTGTTGAACTTCTAAGTTTTTCTACGAGCAGTATGAAGATCCCCTGCCAGCTTGCTAGGCCAGTCGCAGGTTTAGGACACTAATCTGACCACAGGGAGTCCATCCCCTATGGCGAGCCATAGCCCTGTTAGCCCATGACCTCACGGTCATGGTTGCTCTGTCTGCACCACATGGAGGTGGGGGTTGACTTGTGTAGTCTGCGGGTCATCGGCAGGCTACTAATTTTCGCTCTTCATCCCTCCTGGGAGAGGCTAGCCGATCCTAACCCTACTGGCTGCAGGGCCAGGCGCATTCCACACATTATTATTATTATATTTATTATTATTACTTAGTCAGCGTTTGTGGCTTAGGGGTTAGTGAACACAATTCATAAGTGACCGACATACCTTGTCTGTGGCAAAGGGGTTACTAATGTAATTTGTATTCCTGCATACCGAATTCAAAACACAGCTGCAGGCTATTTGGAAGCAGATTGCCTTGCATTGGTTTTCATACAATGGTATGAGTGCCGGTCATTCAGACAGCAATGCAAACTACTGAATGTAAATTTGCCAAGAAATCACAAACAGCCAAAACATGATGGGGTTGACTGCGATGTCCTGTAAAGGACATGCAACTAACTTTAACTTTGTTGAGGGTTTGAAATTAGCGGCTGCGGATTTGGAGCGGATGGTTTTGCGTTGATTTTGATGCTATGAGTGTAGGCCTTTCAGAAAGCAATGGCAAACTACTGAAGGTAAGGTTGATTGCAATGTCCTGTCAAAGAACAAACAACTAACTTTCCTAAAATTAGACAAGAAGAGGTTTGAGCAGAATTAGATCCTCATTGCCTTGACACATGCCGACGCATCTCACTTCAAGACATAAAGTTGCTCGTACTCAATAACAAAATACTAAACAGCGCTCACCTTGATGAAACAGACGCAAACCAGCCGACGGCAATTTCAGACATTTATTACATGCTCTCGCAGAACAACAAAGAACGCTATTCCATATTATAACCTGCCCCTGAAGACGGGGACGGGTGGTTATACAGTTATACAGACTCAGTTCCCGAATTCTGCCATTGCTTTAGGAAGGTCGCTCTTTTCCCAAGGATTTACCAGCCGCGTTTAACTCGTCTAAGGGTTATTCTTGTCCCGGTCCTATCACTGTATGAATGTGAGACAACAGACGATTTCCTCGCTCACTAAGAAGATTGCACCAAACCAGATCCTATCCTCTCCAACACGGAGCCCATAGAAAACACTGCTGTCCTGATGTCCTCTCCCGAAGCGTCCTCCGTTGCCGTCTACTGACGTTCTCCACATTCTCCTTGGATTCCCTTGTTGACGTCCACTTTAGTGTCTGAATGGGAAACTCCGCACATGACTTTCCACCGCCTATTCCGATGACGTCATTCTGTCTAAACGCCATGTGGCAGTCATCAGGTACATTTCTGAACTAGCTATTGTTTGCGAACATCTTATAGTCCATGCCTTATGACTTTGTTCATCATGATTGTCAACAATCTCCTGTCTCATGGACTTCCAATCTTCTTATAGTCCTTGCTTGCTGTTATGGCTTTGTTCATAATGATTGTTCACAGTCTCCTGTCTCATGGACTTCCAATCTTCTTAAAGTCCATGTCCTATGGCTTTGTTCATCATTATTGTCCAGTCTCCTGTCTCATGGACTTCCAATCTTCTTATAGTCCATGCTTGCTGTTACGGCTTTGTTCATCATGATTGTCCAGTCTCCTGTCTCATGGACTTCCAATCTTCTTATAGTCCATGTCCTATGGCTTTGTTCATCATGTTTGTCCAGTCTCCTGTCTCATGGACTTCCAATCTTCTTAAAGTCCATGTCCTATGGCTTTGTTCATCATGATTGTCCAGTCTCCTGTCTCATGGACTTCCAATCTTCTTATAGTCCATGCTTGCTGTTACGGCTTTGTTCATCATGATTGTCCAGTCTCCTGTCTCATGGACTTCCAATCTTCTTAAAGTTCATGTCCTATGGCTTTGTTCATCGTGATTGTCCAGTCTCCTGTCTCATGGACTTCCAATCTTCTTATAGTCCTTGCTTGCTGTATGGCTTTGTTCATCATGATTGTCCACAGCCTCCTGTCTCATGGACTTCCAATCTTCTTATAGTCCATGCTTGCTGTTATGACTTTGTTCATCATGATTGTCCAGTCTCCTGTCTCATGGACTTCCAATCTTCTTATAGTCCTTGCTTGCTGTATGGCTTTGTTCATCGTGATTGTCCAGTCTCCTGTCTCATGGACTTCCAATCTTCTTATAGTCCATGCTTGCTGTTACGGCTTTGTTCATCATGATTGTCCAGTCTCCTGTCTCATGGACTTCCAATCTTCTTATAGTCCATGCTGTATGGCTTTGTTCATCATGATTGTCCAGTCTCCTGTCTCTTGGACTTTCAATTTTCTTATATTCCATGCTTGCTGTTATGGTTTTGTTCATCATGATTGTCCAGTCTCCTGTCTCTTGGACTTCCAATCTTCTTGCCATATGATGTTGGTTATCATAGTCTTTCCACAGCCTTCTGTATTACCAGTCATTTGTGATGCTGATGTCCCTCCATGCCTTGATATAAAACTGTCTGTGGGAATCTCCATGGTGAAGTGGTCGAGCCGTTTGCCTTGCGCCCAGAAGGTTGTGGGTTTGTTTCCGGACTGCGTATTTCGGTTCACGAGTGCATTTTTCTCGGGGACTCCTAGGGGTCATTGCTGGAGCTACGGAGTTGGTGCTTTGTGTGATGCTTTCGGCAGGCCGCCCTGCAGTAAGAGACCGGGCCATATGGGATAAAACCCGGGGCAATGAAGTCGATCCTCTCGACTTTTAAAACTTTTTTTGTCTAGCTTCTTCTCTCTTGGTCTCTTCTCTCCAACATCCCCGCCTCTCCACCTCTCTTCCCCTCCAACTTTCCCATTGTCATGATGTACTCCATCTTTCCTCTTCTCATGATATACCCACAGAATGTGGGCTGTCTTCTTCTGTCATTGACCTGTTCTCTTTGTGAGTTAACTTCTTACAAGACATTTTCCTTATGATTTTTATCTGCTCATTGTGTTCTTGCATTTCTTCTATTCTTCTTCTTCTTTCGTTCGCTTGAAATATGTCTATATCTGCAATGTCGTCTCTTGCATGAATTGAACTGTTTTTTTCAGTTCACACAGTGGTCCATAGAGTTTATCTTCCACTGTCGTCTCTCTAGACCAGAAGGTTTGCCTAGATATGTTATATTTTGGGCAGTCTTGGAGTATGTGCTCTGCTGTCTGCGACGCCAATCCACATGTGCACATGGCTGTTTCACCAATCTTGAATTTTGTATACATGTGGTTGCGTAATCTATTGTGTCCTGTTCTGAGGCGCAGAATAATGACTAGTTCTGGTCTGTCCATAACGTGGTAGTCATCTTGAGCAGATTTTGGTGGCTTTCTGACTGATTTGATCATTCTTTTCTTTTGGTGGTATGTAACGGGCACATCAGGCTGTTCTTCTTTGGCTCCTTCCTTAGCCAATTGATCAGCTCTGTCGTTTCCGGGTACTCCACAGTGGGATGGTATCCACTGTATGGTGACTTTATGCTGACTGCTAAGTTCAGAAAGTAGTGTCCTTAGTACTGGCAATTTCCCAGAGAGGAGCGCCTCGAGTACTGATTTTGCATCTGTTAGTAGCACCACAGGTTGTGTACCATTGCTGTTATTTAGTAATTTCTCTGTTGCTATCTTGATTGCCTCAATTTCGGCATCATAGTTATGGCAGTACTTTCCTGTCGGTACTCTGGCTGTGTCCCTAGTATTATTTGGGTATTCTATGTACACTCCCGCTCCTCCATTTCGAACAGCATTTTGTGCTGACCCATCTGTGTAGACTCGGATCCAGAGATCCTGTGGGTATTCTTCATCAAGGAAGCTGAGAGTGGCTGTTCTGCGCTGCACACTGTTCTGTTCTTCCTTGTCAAATATTCCTCTCACTTTTGTCTGGATTTGTAACGATAGTCTATGCTCATCTTTCCATGGAGTTCGCTCTGGAATAGTTGTTAGGGGGATACCAACTGTGGGCAGATCAGTGGTTTCTCTGCAGAGTCGTTTGGCCTGGTGGATAAAACTACTTCTTTTCAACCGCCCCATAGCTAGGTTTTCAAATCTGTTCTTCATAGGGTGGCCTGGCAAGCTGAGGAACTTTTCTGCTTGTATTAGCGTTTTCGTATCTCTGCGCTCACTCAGTGCCTGTGTCCTCCCCATCTTCTCCATTTCCACTATAGGGGTTGATCTCATCCCTCCTGTGGTGACTCTAAGTGCTTGATTTTGCACCTTGTCCAGCTCTTGTAGTGTGGTTTTTGATGCTGAACACCACGCAGTTGACCCATATTCCAGGTGTGGTCGTATGCTCTGTTGGTAAACTTTGCTAAGTATTTTCGTACTGGCTCCCCATGTGGTTCCACTTAGCTTTCTCAGGATGGCTATTTTCCTTCTGGCTTTTGCTACTGCTTTGTTGATGTGCTTTCTCCATGTCAGCTTGCCATCAAATGTTACTCCAAGGTATGTTGGTTCTTTATCTTCTCTTAGGGGAGTTCCATTTATCTGGATGATCCCTGCCTTTTGTTTTGGAGAGAGGGTAAATAGGGTGGTGCTGCACTTGTCAGTGTTTATGCTGACACACCATCTATTTGCCCATGCAGCAAATGTATCTACAGCTCTTTGTAGCAATCTGGTGGCCACTGATGCATATTCATTTGTGCTCCATAGAACCAGGTCATCGGCGTACATTGCCGCTTTAATTCCATGCGGTAGGTGAGCAACAAGATCATTGATGAAGATTAGAAAAAGTGTGGGGGACAAGACTCCGCCCTGGGGGACACCGTGACGCAGTAGTACTTTCTTGCTCTTGAGTCCGTCTATCTGTACTCGGGCTCTTCTGTTGTGCAAGTATGCTTTCACCCATTTGTACATTCTTCCATTGACTTTGCAGTTTCTCAGTTTCTTCATCAGACCTTCTTTCCAGACTTTGTCAAAGGCTTTCTTCAGATCTATCCATGCCGCAAGCACCAGCTTCTTCTCTTGGAATGCATCCTCAATTTCTTGAGAGAGGTAGGTTGTCTGATCTTCCGTAGAGTAGCACTGCCTAAAGCCAGCCTGCTGTGGCACAAGGATGTTTTTACTTTCAATGTACCACTGCAGTCTGTGATTGATGATGCGCTCCAGTGTTTTGCAGAGACAGCTGGTGAGGCTAATTGGTCTGTAGCTAGAGGCAATGGAACCATCTTTCCCTGATTTTAGGAGGGGTATCATGATTGCTTCTCTCCAGGCTTGTGGAACACTGCCTAAGGTCCAGCTGTTATTGAAGATCTGCAACAGCTTTGTTTTGGCCTCTGTTCCTAGGTTCCTGATCATTTCATTGGAGATACCATCAGCTCCTGGTGACTTTCTCATTTTCAGTTTTGATATGGCTAGCTCCAGTTCGCTGATTGTGATGGGTGCCTCCAGAACCTCATGTACTATTTCCTTCTGTCCTGTATGTTGTCGTTTCTCTCGAATCTCTTGTTGTTTCTCTGGACTAATTTTGATATTGCTATCTTGTGCGAATGAGTCCGCAAAATGGTCAGCTGCTTGCTTTCTTGTTAAGATTTTTCCATCTTTATGTAGCGCAATTTTTGAGTTTCTCCCTGTGCCCTCGTCATTAAGCTGTTTTATTAGCTTCCACAATTTCCTTGTGTCTCTTTCAAAGTTCAGAGACTCCGTTTTCTCCTGCCAGCTTTTCCGTCTAGCCTGCAGCTTGGCCCTTTGAAATTTGGCTTTTGCATGCTGGAATTTATTGTGGTGCTCTTGGCTGGGTGTGGCCTCTGCTTGCTTTCTACACACTTCAACATCATTATGCAACTGTTCCAGTTCACTACTCCAGTAGGGTTTATATTGTTTACGGGCTCCTCTTGGTACTGTTTCTCGCGCTGCCTGTAGTATGCATTTCCCAAACTCTTCAACTACTTTATTTATGTCTTTCTCAGTGTTCAGGTTTCTAACCAATATGCTGGTGCGATGCTTGTAGATTGCCCAGTCTGCTTTCTTGTAGTTCCACCTCGAGAGGGTGCTGCTTTCACTTACAAGCTCATTTTCTACGGTTAGAAAGACTGGCCGATGGTCACTGCCACCAAGTTGTTTCCCAACAATTCGTGTAATGTTCCACTCCAGGTCTGGTGAATGAAAAGCCAGGTCAGGTGTAGTTGTAGAGTGCCATGATCTCGAGTAGAAAGTATGTGGGTCGGACGGCTTGTTAATCAACATGAATCTATTCTCATCCTGCCAGTCTTCCAGTCTCTCTCCTCTCTGGTCCATGTGATCATAGCCCCAGCTCTGCGAGTGGCTGTTGAAATCGCCACACACAATAATTTTTTCTTTTAGTGGTAGTGTGTCCAGTGCCTGTGGGCGGTCACTTGGACAGTAGTAATTGATCAGATGTAGATCTGTATTACCTGTCTTAAGTTTAAGTGTCTGATACTCAGCCCCTTCCATGTAGACTTTGATTTGGGAAGCCATGATGTTATTTCTTACAAGGGTCAGTATCCCACCTTTTCGCCTGTCCTTTCGGTCAGATCGGTAACACTGGTAGCCTCTGATTTTGAAGGCTATATTTTCATTGAGGTGAGTTTCTTGCAAAGCAACATATGCTTACTTTTTCTTGGTCCAAGATTTTTTCTAATTCTATTTTTTTGTTGCTGACTCCCTCCGCATTCCAGTGCATTATTTTAAGTCTTCGTTTGGTAAGGCCAGTCATCCTATTCTCATGTCCCCTGGCTCCACAGGACATCTGAGAAGGACCTCCAGTAGTTGGGGTTGGACCCTTTCGAGACATAGGGCCCGGCACTGCACCTGCCTGGGGGTCCAAAGCAGGGCGAGCACCATAACGATTAGCAGTAGTCGACATATTTCATTTTGCGTGATTGCGTGGCATCCTGACTTCTGTGGTGCGCCTCTTGGCTGGTTGCCTCCGACTTCAGCACCTTTCTTTGCTAGAGCAGACTGTGGTCTCACTCGAGTGTAGATGTGTACACGCGCACACACCTGTCTGCGCATGCATGTACGTGCATACACATCTAGAGCATACTGGTTATTTTCCGGCGCCAGAGATTCGCCGTCGCCCCTTCTCCTGTTAGTTTAAACAGGTCCGCCGCGTGAAGGCCAGGAGTTGGACCTTTGCTGCATAGGTTATGTATTCACGAGCCATTGAGGTATTTAAGCAATGTTGGGCGCTCACCCCAACACCGCGCCTCGGCTACATACAGCAACATTTGGAACCCATTTCTTCTATAAAACCACATATCTATAGCTTCCACATAATTTCTGACAAATCTGCTGATTGTCCATGATTCACTTTGGTATATCAGGATTGGCCCAGTATAGCTATTAAGATTTCTATTTCTCACATCCATTGATAAAGATCTCCACTCTACATCTGGAGAAACAAGGCAAGAGAGGTAATCACCATTGTCAAATGCTGTACTGTCATAGGGGATCTTGTCCCTCCACAAATCCCAGTGAACTTAGCATTCTTAGGCTTCTTATTTTGTATGAACCGTTTACAGCTGGATTTGAATTCATTACTTGTCATGCTGGGAAGTAAAGATAGTCAGTGTGATGTTCACCACCTGACCCATCCAGTGCTCATTGATCAGTACAGAATATGGGGTGAACACCATGTACCTGAAGGCATGGGGAAGGGTCCTGTCTTCTTGTCATGCTAGAGGTTAATGCCATATCTATAAGCCACACCACCTCCCAACACAAGAAGTGCGGGTTGCAGACTTTCTTCCTTTCACCAAGTGAAATATCCAGAATTGGCACCATTGTCTCATAGCAGTGTCCTGCCTGGGGTTGGCGATGTGACAATGCCTTCACATTTTGTAGACCTAGAGCAGGGACGAAGAGATGACTAGTCTTTCCTTTACTGTGGCAAGTGACGAGCCCAGACTGTGTGCAATTAGGAAAGACATCACAGATGGTGGAGGAGATGAAATACTATGAGATTAGCATTTCATAAATAATCACACATAGCATTGTTTGACGCTGATAGAAGGAGAAGAAGGAAATAGAGATTAGAGGACGCACTAGACAACATAAAATTTGAACGCTAGTTACCGACCGGGATTCAAACCTGTCACCTCCAAATGACGACGGCGCCTCACTGCAGGAACAAGTGTACTTTGGATGCATTGGAAAACAAGGTGGAACAGAACAGGCAAATAGCTTCTATAGCTAGAAGGGTCTTTGTCTGGAATCCACAGGTCAAAAGAAATAGAGGAAGACATAAAAACTCATGGAGAAGACAAGTAGAAACAGAGATGAATAATATGGGAGGAAATGGACAGAGCTGCATGGGTTAGCTAAAGATAGGAGGCAGGGGGTGAGTTTGTTGAGGGAATGTGCCCCAATGGGGGATAGTGGGCAAAACTGGAAGAAGAAGGTGACATGATGATGATGATAAGTCTTGTAGATGGAGGATTTCCAAATGTTGATTATATCATATAGTTTATATGTAATACACAGACTTTTGGAGACTGCTGCCAGCTGAGTGTGGTATTCAACCAAGGAGGACTTGTGTGTGTGTCATCCCTGCTCATCCAGTTCAGCCAGGATTTAACTTCCAGGTGAAACTATAATATAAGTTACTTGTTTGTGTATTGTACACTTGTCTCTGTCTTTCTTTCTGCCCACCTGCTATATTTGTACATCAGATAAAAAAGTTAGTTGCATATCCTTTACAGGACGTCACAGTCAATACCAGCATTTTTTGCTGCTGTGATGTCATAGCAAGTTTACATTCAGTAGTTTGCCATTTCTGTCTGAATGACCGGCACCTGTACCATTTTGTAAAAAACTAACGCAAGACGGTTTGCTGCCAGATCGCCTGCAGCTGTGTTTCGAACACGGGTAAGCTGAATTATGAACTGTAACGCCAAGCCATGGAGCCGGCCAATCAGATAAATGTGTGTAATTTATTACGCTAAAATAAAACAGAAAGACTCAGTTTCCTTGTGATGCCAGGGAGTGGTCCACTACAGTTGCCCAACACATTAAACAGAAAGTCTGTAAAGAACCAGATTTTGTTCACGTTTGCTCACTTTGAACTCAAGCGTAGTCCATACACTTGCCACTACTTCTAGTGCACTGGACTGAATTCTGCATGTGGATTAGCTTTCCTTTTATCAGTATCCCTCACCATAAGGCAAACCCACTCTGACTTCAGAGGTACTTATAATTTACGTCCCCAAGTCAAGGATGAGACGTCACAATTTTAGTCCAACTGACCAGGGTAGGGGTTAAGCTCGCTGCCTTGACATCAGCACACCGGATGTTTAAGAAAAAGCGCTTTTATCCATTCTGTCATGCAGACTTCCAAGAACCATTTTATGCCTTGGAGGTCATTTTGGGCGTATGGTAAAGGTAAAGTACAGGCACTCTTACACGCCTTGTCTGTATGGTGTGGACATATATGTTTATTAATCAGATCCTGACTTCATCACCCCTAGGGTGCTGACTGGACTACAACAATATGTGCCTGAAACCATCAGTCAAATATGCATGAAGGCAAGCAAAAGGTGCTTTACATACTTTACTACGTAGGACAAGAGGCTTTAAAGTAAACTTATAACTGAATGGGGAGAATTAACAGCTGGTTGACGGAAAGAGTTAAACGGATAATGTGTTGCTTGGTTCAGAAAGAGTTAAATGTATTCTGAGAATTTTTTGTGGCACACATTCTGTAAATGTGCATCAATATCTTCTCAAATTGTTTACATATAGAGCCAGGGAGAGTCCCATTTTAAAATTTAAATATCAGTAGTTCTTAATCCATATTGAACTTACAATAACCGGGAAGGTTAACCCTGTCAACAAATGCTTGAAGAAGTCGGATGTGTTGCCCAGAAGATGCAAATATCACAGCTCTGCTGAAACAGGCAAAACACAATTATGTCTAAAACAACATTCTGGACGGAACGCAGCAACATAAGAAGAAGAAGAATTTACAATACTAGTAGCACTTAAGTTTAAAGTGACTTGCCATCAAAAATCAATTTACATATGCATCACCATGTTTATTTGTGTAGTCAACAGTCATCAGTTGCATTACCTGCAACCATCTGGACTCGTTTTTCTAAACCACTGAACGCGGTACAGCCAGACTGGGAACCAATCAGCTTGAAGGGAGCTTACACTTGCCAGTATAGTCATGATGGCCAGATACTAGCTGTTGGGGTGAACCAAAAGTCTCCAGTACACACCAGTGTGTTCTTCTTGTCTACTTTCACCAAAGCCATGCTGCTGTCAGATTTAAAGGGGTGTGGCCTGAGGGACCCAAGCAGCAAGAGGGGAAGGTATGGGGGATGTTTTTTGTGTATCCATATGTTTTTGTGTAAGTAAGAGAGTGTGTATGGATGGTTGGGGTGCAGTGAGGGGCAGAAAGTAATAGAGAGGGAGAGAGAGAGAGAGAGAGAGAGAGAGAGAGAGAGAGAGAGAGAGAGAGAGAGAGAATGAACAAATGAACCTCCTCTGATGTAACAGATTGCGTTCCACACACCACAGTTCCTGGCAGCATGACACAGGGATTATTTTCAATGAATTAATAATTGGGCATGCAGGCTCGTCTGACATTCTGTCCGTTTATCTCTCTGCTCTCATACATTATTTCATTCGTACATCACTTATGAAGCTAATCTTAGACAACAACAACAGTAGAAATAACATGCATTATAAACACATGGAAAATGTGCAATAATTGAGAGAGAGAGAGAGGAGTTAGTAATTTAACCAGTTAAACAGCAAGAAAAGCACCCCTCGTATGCACCTTGAGCTGCACTGGCCATGTGGTCGCTTACAGTCGAAAGTCGCTTAAAAGTCGACAGAGTCGACTGCATTGCACTAGGGTTTTATCCCATATGGCCCAGTCTCTTTTCACAGTGTGGAAAGTGTCGCACAAAGCACAAACTCCATAGCTCCAGCGACGACCCTCGGGAGTCTCCGAAGAAATGCACTCGTGAACGGAAGGACGCGGCCCACTGGCCATATGGTGCTAGCGCCTTATATTTGTAACCCTTATGTTTGTAATCCTTCTAAAATAAAGGTCAATCAATCAATCAATTTATAGACCAATCAACACTGGATGGGCGATGTGACCAGTATCTCTCTGGCCATCACTACTTGCCAAGATATTACCTTGTTCCCATTTTAGACCAGGTCAACCTGGGAGCCCAGGTCAGTTGATGAACTTCCACCTCCACGGGGATTTGATATCGTGACCACCTGGCTGGCAGGCAAGCAGGCTGGCTACTGTAGTACTATTTTGTTGGCTGGCAGGCTGGCTACTGTAGTACTATTTTGTAGGCTGGCAGGGCAAGCAGGCTGGCTACTGTAGTACTATTTTGTTTGCTGGCAGGCTGGCTACTGTAGCACTATTTTGTTGGCTGGCAGGGCAAGCAGGCTGGCTATTGTAGCGCTATTTTGTTGGCTGGCAGGCTGGCTACTGTAGTACTATTTTGTTGGCTGGCAGGCAAGCGGCTGGTTACTGTAACACTATTTTGTTGGCTGGCAGACAAGCAGGCTGGCTACTGTAGTACTATTTTGTTGGCTGGCAGGCTGGCTACTGTAGTACTATTTTGTTGGCTGGCAGACAAGCAGGCTGGCTACTGTAGCACTATTTTGTTGGCTGGCAGGGCAAGCAGGCTGGCTACTGTAGCACTATTTTGTTGGCTGGCAGGCTGGCTACTGTAGTACTATTTTGTTGGCTGGCAGACAAGCAGGCTGGCTACTGTAGCACTATTTTGTTGGCTGGCAGGGCAAGCAGGCTGGCTACTGTAGCACTATTTTGTTGGCTGGCAGGCTGGCTACTGTAGTACTATTTTGT
The DNA here is from genome assembly GCA_014155875.1 of Cepaea nemoralis. NCBI lineage: Eukaryota > Metazoa > Mollusca > Gastropoda > Stylommatophora > Helicidae > Cepaea > Cepaea nemoralis. Next base: position 55,973 of record JACEFZ010027838.1, on the reverse strand, counting down.
TGGCTGGCAGACAAGCAGGCTGGCTACTGTAACACTATTTTGTTGGCTGGCAGGCAAGCAGGCTGGCTACTGTAGTACTATTTTGTTGGCTGGCAGACAAGCAGGCTGGCTACTGTAGTACTATTTTGTTGGCTGGCAGGCAAGCAGGCTGGCTACTGTAGTACTATTTTGTTGGCTGGCAGACAAGCAGGCTGGCTACTGTAGTACTATTTTGTTGGCTGGCAGACAAGCAGGCTGGCTACTGTAGCACTATTTTGTTGGTTGGCAGGCAAGCAGGCTGGCTACTGTAGTACTATTTTGTTGGCTGGCAGGCTGGCTACTGTAGTACTATTTTGTTGGCTGGCAGACAAGCAGGCTGGCTACTGTAGCACTATTTTGTTGTCTGGCAGGGCAAGCAGGCTGGCTACTGTAGCACTATTTTGTTGGCTGGCAGGCAAGCAGGCTGGCTACTGTAGTACTATTTTGTTGGCTGGCAGGCTGGCTACTGTAGTACTATTTTGTTGGCTGGCAGACAAGCAGGCTGGCTACTGTAGCACTATTTTGTTGGCTGGCAGGGCAAGCAGGCTGGCTACTGTAGCACTATTTTGTTGGCTGGCAGGCTGGCTACTGTAGTACTATTTTGTTGGCTGGCAGACAAGTAGGCTGGCTACTGTAGCACTATTTTGTTGGTTGGCAGGCAAGCAGGCTGGCTACTGTAGTACTATTTTGTTGGCTGGCAGGCAAGCAGGCTGGCTACTGTAGCACTATTTTGTTGGCTGGCAGGCAAGCAGGCTGGCTACTGTAGTACTATTTTGTTGGCTGGCAGGCAAGCAGGCTGGCTACTGTAGTACTATTTTGTTGGCTGGCAGGCTGGCTACTGTAGCACTATTTTGTTGTTGCGATCGCTCATTTTGAATTCAAGCGTGATCCATACACGTGCTTCTGCTTCTAGTGCACTGGACTGATTAGGTTTCTCTATTATCAGTGTTCGTTACCATCAGGTGAACCTACTCTGTCTTCTAAGATACTTGTAATTTACATGCCCAGCCAAGGATGAGAAGTCGACATTTTAGTCCAACTGACGTGTAGGGGTTGAACCCGCAAGCTCAGCAATCAGCACACCGGAAGTTTAAGAGCATACGTTCTTATCCATTCAGCCATGCTGACCTCACTGCAATACTGCGGCTCCCAAGTTAAATGAACTGGAGAACTTGGTGATTGACTGGCAAGATTAAGGGGGAAAAGAACAAGGGGAAGATGGCAGAACATGACCACCCACGGCTCCCACTAATGAAGCTATCTATGTGCTATGTAAGTGATCCTAAAAAATGGTTTAAAAGGCAAGAAAATTGAATTCCTTGCACCGGGTTTCATCCTAAATGGCTCAGTCTTTGTCCACAGGGCGGCCTTCTGAAAGCGTCACACAAAGCACGGGCTCTATAGCTCCAGCAATGACCCTCAGGAATCTCTGAGAAAATTACACTCTTGAACTAAACGACGTAGGCCGGAATCAAACCCACAACTTTCAGAGTGCTAGGCAGGTGGCATAACCACTTTGCCACCGAGACTCCCTCAGAAGTGATGCTTTACAAACCTTTTCAAAACCAAACCAAAATCAAAACCAAACCAAAATCAAATGCAAACCAAGCCAAAACAGTACAGCTTTAAGCTTCTTTTCACCCAACAGGCAATACTGGATCTCTGACATGGCATGGACCAGCGACAATTTGTTTCTTGTGATAATACTACGCAATGGATCAGCAGGCTTGTTATCTCGTCTGTGTGACCCTGTGGTCATATTCTCAAAGGGGTCATCGGTTGATCTGGGCCCAGCCTACTTTTTGACCTTCAGTCCCCTGATTTCTGTACAGTAAGTTGTCATTATTTTAAAAATTGTAATTTATGTTATATTATTAAACAATAATGACTCCAAGAGCTATGCCGACTGCTGGAAGAGTTGGATAGGTTAAGGGATGGAGGACCAAATGAAGTGATACATAAACCTGATGCTTTGTAGGGAGACTGGGGACAGTCAAAGGCTAGGGAAAGCCAACCTGAAAAAATTATTGTCAGTGTCAGATGAACTGAGTTACATGCTTGATGAAATAGTGCAATGCAAATCACTGAATGATAATAATGAAGATGAAACAGGTGAATTGGTACAACTGTCTTGGAATAGTAATATCGTCTGATGGAAGATACCTTGTACAGATGAGAACAAGAATTTGTAGCCTTGTGCAAGATGGAAAACATACTCACCATTGAAAAGTTTTCAATAGCATTGAGAAAAGGATTAATATATATATATATATATATATATATATATATATATATATATATATATATATATATATATATATATATATATATATATATATAGAACCTACACTATTGTATGCATGTGAAACATGGACAATTAGCAGACAAGCTAAAATAAAAAGTCTAACAACAGTAAAAATGTGATTTCTAAGGAAAATGCATAGAATACTATGGATGGACAGAAAAACAAATGAGATAGTCTTTTAAGAAACAAATGAAAAATAAATTGACTGGAGAAATTAACGTAGATCGTCAATATTTCTTCATCATGTTATTTGAAGAAATAAATTTGAGGAAGTAGTAACAACCGGAATACTCAGTGGGAAGAGAACAAGGGAAGGCAGAGAGGTAAATACCTGGATAGTTTGGCCTAATGGCATGATCTGGACAAGAATAAAGACCTGATCCAAGAATCTTGTGTCCGTGTGAAATGATGAACCATGACCACCCACACCTGTCTGCGTAGTATATGATGATGATGAATTTATGTTATATCAAAAATGTCGGCATATCTAGACAAACCTTATGGCCTAGAGAAACAACAGTGGAAGATAAACTCTACAGACCACTGAGCGAACTAAAAAAGGCCAGTGAAGTTCATACAAGTAACAACGCTGCAAATATAGACAAATTTCAAGCAAACGAAGAAAGAAAAGAAAATCAAGAATATTTTTTTACAATGTGGACTTGATGGTTGAGTGGTTAGTACACCATCTCTCATTTTTACTTTCTTAGCTCATGTAATAGAAAAGGTTTCATTTTTCAGAAATCAAAGGGAGTCCCATAGCTGATATTGCCATAGCCCTGTGCAGTGGTAAACCTTTCAAGTTCCCTTGCGGACATATTCCTAAAAATTGTCTGGTACAAATTTCCATGAACCTGAATCAACCCTAGAGCCTCACTGGTTGGGAAAATAACCCTGCCTCTACTGGGGATTGAACCTAGAGTGCTCTCTTGACAGGCAGGCGTACTAATTACTATGCTGCAATGTCTCTTTTTTAGAGGTACAATTGTAAAGGTACCTAGCCTTCACACATTGTGGTGGTGACTAAGGCAGGCAACGATTAATGTTCAGTTCAATCTACTTGTGAGCTCTTCATAGAGGTGTGTGCCAAATGTTGCTGGTTTACTGTAAATAGCCTGCTGATCAAGTGGTCATGGGTTCGAGGTTGCATTGAGGGGGATTTTGAATATTGACCTAGTCTCCCAGGATAAGTTAATTGCATATACTTTACAGGACGTGGAAGTCAACTCCAGCATTTTCTGGCTGTTTGTGATTCCTGGGCAAGTTTACGTTAGTTACGATAGTTTGCCATTGCTTCTGAACAATTCGCACTCATACTATTGTAAGGAAACCAACGCAATGCAGCCTGCTTCCAAATCGGCCACAGCTGTGTTTCAAACATGGTATGAGGAATTATTAATTGCATTTCTGGTCAGCCCAGCCTATAATGGGTACCAAGAAATGTCGGCTGAGTAAAGGTAGCTGGTGTGATACTGACCAATCAATCAATCAATCAATCAATCAATCAATCAATCATGTGCCATGCCGGAAAGCATGGGCGGTCATGACTCACCATTTCACTCGATCACTAGCGTCATGGATCAGCTCAGTGTTCCTGTCTTGTCCATGCCATGTGGCCAAGCCATCCAGGTATTTTCCTCTCAGTCTTCCTCTTGGTCTGTTCCTTTCGATCTTGCCAGTTGTCACTAAGTTCTCTAATCCATTTCTTCTCATAGCATGTCCAAACAATTGTGACCGTCTACGTCTAATTTCTTTAATCAGTTTACGATTGTCATTTGTCTCCTGTAGTACTTGGTCATTGGTTTTTCTGTCTGTCCATGGTATTTTTTGCATTTTCCTCAGAAACCACATTTCTGCAGCCATCAGATGTTTTTCAGCTTGACTGCTCATTCTCCAAGTTTCACATCCATACAAAAGAACATATCACCCATAATGTTTTGATTAGTCTATAAAGTATGGTCTAACATCGTTTGTCCTGTACACTTTAAGATGTGCAAAATAGGCCTTTTTCTTTACTTAGTAAAGGCTCTATACAACACTTTAACTAACAAACAACAGTAAGAGATGTATATGGCACATCAACATGTAACAGTAAAGGCTCTATATATCACTTTAATATCCAACAGTAAAGGCTCTATATAACACTTTAACTAGCAAACAACAGTAAGAGATGTATATGATACATCAACATGTAACAGTAAAGGCTCTATATATCACTTTAATATCCAACAGTAAAGGCTCTATATAACACTTTAACTAGCAAACAACAGTAAGAGATGTATATGGCACATCAACATGTAACTGTAAATGCTCTATATATCACTTTAATATCCAACAGTAAAGGCTCTATATAACACTTTAACTGACAAACAACAGTAAGAGATGTATATGATACATCAACATGTAACAGTAAAGGCTCTATATAACACTTTAACTAACAAACAACAGTAAGAGATGTATATGGCACATCAACATGTAACAGTAAATGCTCTATATATCACTTTAACATCCAACAGTAAAGGCTCTCTATAGTATTTAAACAAACAACAGTAAGAGATCTATATGGCACTGTAACATGTAACAGAAAGGCTGTTTATAACACTTTAACATACAACAGTAAATGGTTCTAATTATGTCTTCAACATCCAACAGTAAGAGATTTATATAGCACTTTAATATACAACAGTAAAGGGCTCTATATAGCATTTTAACTGTTAACTTACGAAAGTAAAATCTGTGTATATAATTTTTGTGTATCATACAAGAGCAAAGACCACATAGAGCTTTAAGATGTGACAGTAAAGTCTTTATTTAGAATTTGATTGATTGATTGATTGATTTAAGAACCGACATCACAGCATTCGGACATTCCCATAAGCGCTCCGTCCCCATCCCCAGCAGCCAGCGAAGAGTTCCAACACTAATAGTTCCAGTAGCTATTTAGAATGTTTACACACTTAAGTAAAGTCTCTATATACTACTGTAACACATTTTCTTACTGGACTACAGCCATATTTTGGGTGACCAAAAAGTATGCTGGAGTGAAATTTTCACTGATATGATAGCTTTCATTAATTTCCAGCTAGGGTCTATGGAGCCTGTTTTATGAAGCTAGGGCTCATTAGTCACATGTACAGAAACCAAAAGCTAGGTTCTGCTGCATTGTGTACACTCAAACTGCAGAATATATATTCTACCATACACAGCTCAGAAAGGGCTGCTCTAAGGCTAGATGACACAGCCCTAGATGCTTGTTATTGTCACTGGCAGCTTGCCGTCTTGACAGATGATAGTTTGTTACATTGTGCTTAAAAAAAGGCATAAAAACTACAACCCATGGCGGAGACCAATGTTGGAGTTATCTCTCCATAGCACAAAGCCTGGGCTGAATTGTAGAGACCATGTGTTGCCCATGCAGCATGATCCCTCTCTGGGCCTGCCAAGTTTACTCCAGATGAAAGGTAACACCAATACATACATCTGAAACATGACAAGTTGCAGAAGCTGCCGGATCAGTAAAGCAATGCTCTAACTCTGCCTGTCGGAGCTTTGATCCTAGACCAGTTGCTGACCAAGACGTAAGGCCTGGTCTGCCCTAAAATGATGTTTAGTCTTTAGGTTGCATTTCTTCACACCAGATAAGGCTTGTACCCTTCAAATTGCGTTCCTCCACCCGAGTCCGTTGGCACAATGTGGGGTGTAAGGTTTCGTGAGCACTGCCCAACATTCAGCACTAACAGAAAGCAGGTAGTACCGTTTACTGTTATATGATAGATGAGACAAATCTAAGACCTGACTTAAAATAGATGCCAAATTCTGTGAAATCATGCCAGATAGTTAGAAGACAGTACTGTTCTTGCAGGAAATAAAACTGCAGGTATTTTATGTTTCTAAGTGAACAAAATAAAAAACAGAATATGGTGTTGTTTAACTAAAAGAAGTACACGTTGGACTGTCATCTCTCTAATACTGGGGGGCTGAGCCTTTACTGTTGCATTGGTAAACGGCTGCACTAAACTTATACTACCACAGCTTTGTCTTTTAACCACAGTTTCATTTTTTCTGTTGTTTTGTATAATATCGTTATCATAATCTTGCTATACACACATGCAGTAATTTGTAGTGTACATATCTGCTTATTCCTAGGTCAGGCAAGAAACCAGATACAGATGTTCATGAAATGGATCCTGCCACGACCACAGAACTTGGCCCTATGTATCAAAGATTCTCTGTGACCTCCCATCCATCCCTCCCTATTGTCTTGTTCTCAGATGGTCATATTGTGACCATAGCCCAGCTTCCCAGTGAGTTAAATCCAATGATATTCATGAGAGATCTGGTCTTGGAGTCCTCTTCCTACCTCAAACAGCTAGCAGAGACCCATCGTCTGGATCTTACCTTGGCCAATGCTTACAATCTACCTGCTGGAGAACTTGAAGGTGTTAAAATTTCTACACACAAACGCAATAAGCCGGAAGCCAATGATGATTACCATTATTCATTTGAAGATCCAAGCATTCACCTGAATGAGTCTGTAGAAAGTGACATCAGTTTTGCATTAGGCACTGAAGAACCTGGGAAATCTCACATTGGTGTCATCCAGAACATGAGCTCTGGGAAAATCATCTTTGGAGAGCAAGATCTTTCAATGCTTAGTGGATCATTTATTGACGAACCTGATTCTACCTTGAAAACATTGCAGTTAGCTCAAGGAAATCTGTTTGCGGTGTGGAAAATTTCAGCTTCTAGTAGTGAACAATGGTCAGCAAATATGGACAAGATTCTCAACCATGCTGTTCATAACATTATCAAGTTCTTTTCCCTAGTGCTTGATTGTCCACAGATTAAAGATCTGTTGGACGAGGCAGCTGACCAGTTTGTGAAGTCATCAGTTCATACAACAAATTTGTATAAGGTGATGTAAAAATAAGTATATTTAGTGTCCATTTTCATGTCATGTTGAAATTGAGGACGGAGCCCTCATGGGAATGTCCCAAGTGCTGTGATGTTGCTTCTTGATGAAACTAAACTCAACGTCTGTTAGCCATTAAAAAAATATTCTCGTCCTTTGCAGGCTTTGCAACCAACAGCAGATTGATTTTTTAAGGCAATTTTATGTTCAGTAATATGCCGCTGCTTTCTGAATGAGAAGTTAACAATCAAGTCCAACAGACCGATGTATGGAATAAAACCTTACCCTACCATCAGCGCACAGTCAGTTTAAGAGCTAGAGTGCTTGCATCCTTTCGGCCACGTCGACAGTTGTGTTAGCCATATTGGGGTTATGAAAGTTTGATAACTCTTCAGTGCATACACATAGGTTACCCGGGTTACTGAGTCACATGGCATGTCTTCATAGGTGGAAATGGAGACTTGAAAACACACAGAAGAGAATTACAGAGATGAAAAATATGGGGTGGATATGGAGGGAGCTGAAAGTGATAGCAAAGGATAACACGGCTTGATGCAAGTTAGTTGTGGGCATATGCTTCTTCATAGGAAAGAGACCGAGCCATTTGGGATAAAACCTGGTGCAGTGAAGTCGATCCTCTCGACTGTTAAGACTTTTTAAGGAGAAGCAGCAGAAGAAGGACAAGAACTGTTGCTAACCTTATGTTTCATAATGCTATGCTTATGTGTTTAGGTTTTTGGTATTTGGCTATCAATACACTCTAACCCATTGCCTCGAGGGATGGGACGAGTAAATACAATATTCTCCGCTTCTTCTCTTCCTCCATTTACCCCAGTGAAGTATTGGGGTGAGATGTAAAGATATTCTAATCGCCCTTATAGTATTAACAGATTGGTATAAGTATTATTAGGGGGCAAGTTGGTGTAATGGTTAGGATCTAACGTTGACAATAGCTGTGGTGAAGTGGTCAAGCCGTCCGAAGGTTTTTGATTTGATTCCGGGCCACGTCCTTCGGTTCATGAATGCATTTATTCCCCGGGAAGGTTAACCCGGTCAACAAATGCCCGCAGAAGTCGGATGTGTCGGCCTAACGGCGCAAGAACGCAGCTCTGCTGTAAACAGGCACAACGCAATCACGTCCGAAAAAAACTCTGGATGAACGAAGAAGAAGAAGAATGCATTTATTCTGAGACTCCTGAGGGTCATTGCTGGAGCTACGGAGTTCGTGCTTTGTGCGACGCTTTTAGCAGTTCACTGCAGAAAGAGACCAAGCCATATAGGATAAAAACCCGGTGCAATGAAGTCGACCCTGTCGACTGTTAAGCGACGACTTTTTGTTGACAATAGCCAACAATGGTTGGACAAGGGTTTGATGCCAGCTCTTGTTGTTTGCTATGGGAGGGAAAGATTGGCCACCTATTCCTCTGTGCACTCAGGCCTACACATATGTGATGGTCCTAACACGTCACACACCCACAGCACGTTCCCACTGTGGGACATGTGTTTTGTTACATTTTGGGTCTCCTCTCTCCCCCCCCCCCCCTCTCTCTCTCTCTCTCCCCCCCCCCTCTCTCTCTCTCTCTCTCTCTCCCCTTTCTCTCTCTCTGATACTCATGCACACACACACACACTCGCTGTCTCTCACACACACACTCTCTCTTACACACACACTCTCTCTCACACTCATTCACATGCTCTCTCTCACACTCATGCACACACACTCTCTCTCACACATGCACACACACACACTCTCTCACACACACTCTCTCTCACACTCATGCGAACACACCCATTCTCTCTCACACACACACACACACTCTCTCACACACACACACACTCTCTCACACACACACTCTCACACACACACACACTCTCTCACATACACACACTCTCTCTCACACACACACTCTCTCTCTCTCTTACATGCACTCTCTTTCACACATTCTCACAAACTATCTCCCTCTCACACACACACTGTCTCTCACATTATCACTCACTCACTCACTCACTCACTCACTCACTCACTCACTCACTCACACAGACATACACTCGCATACCTTAAACAAAAATGATGTTTCACCCAACTCAGTTCCTGACTGACAACTCCCAGCCACTCCAGAATAGAGTACCTCCTCTTCTGCCACTGACTTTGCATTCTCCATAACCGACTGAAGAGTCCTTGGCAGCGAAACATTACTTTCCTCTAGGTTATCTTCTCCATGAACTGACGCAATGTTTAACATAACAATACTTATTATTTAAATAATGTAGGCACAAGCAGTAGATTGCACGATGTTTTGCCTGGTATATTTTGCTGCATCTCGTCAGGTACACTGCAGAAATCGCACAACATAAACTAAAGCAATAAAGCAATAAGATTAATCCTAGCAGGTCTGCATGGCCGAATGGGTAAGAATGCGTGTTCTTTAACATCTGGTGTGCTGATGCAGAGGTAAGCAGTTGAACCCCTACACCGGACAGCTGGACTAAAATGTTGACCTGTTGTCCTTGACTTTGAGACGTAAATTACAAGTACCTCTGATGGCGAGGGACACTATTATTAGGGAAAGCTAATCTACACGCAAAATTAAGTCCATCATTACTATAAATAGTGTGTATGGACTACATTTGAGTTCAAAGCGAGCGAGAGCAAAACCCAAAAAAAAAAAGATAAATCCTTCAAGTTGAGAATATACTTTGTGAAGTCATCAGATCATACAACAAATGTAAAATAAGTACACAGTAACTTGAATTGTCTACCACAGTAATTTTAAACTGGCTATCATGTCTTTTTGTTTGCGCATTGTTGATTTTTGTTAATGAAATTTTTCTGCTATATGTACCTGACAAGATACAGCAAAATATGCCAGACAATAAATCGTGCAATCTGTTGTTTGTGTTTTCGTTATTCAAATTCAATACTTATTATCGCTATGTACTTTTTTTCAGGTTGTTTCACTGTATAGACAGCTGCTGGACCTGCTACAGTTTGATTGCTTGCAGCGACACTTGCTGCCTCACATCTTCCAGCTGTCCCATAAGACTTTGCAGACAATCCTCTCTAGCGCTGAACTCTGCAAGGCTGACCCCAGGATCAAAACCCTCACAGGATGTTTAACATTGCTACAGTTCACGGAGAAAAGCCTGCAGGAAGTGTATATTTCCCTGCCAAGGACTCTTGAGTCCATTGCAGAGAATGTAAAGACAGTGACAGAGGAGGAGAAACTCTATTCTGGAGTGGCTGGGAGTTTTCAGTCAGGGATTGAGTTGGGTAAAAGGTCAGGAAAGAGTATTTTTCTTCAAATTTTGTGTGTAAGTCAGCTGCTCATGATTTGGCAGCAGACTACCTAGTGTTGGTTTTCATACAATGGTATGAGTGCCGGTCGTTCAGAAAGCAATGGCAAACTACTGAACATAAACTTGCCAAGAAATCACAAACAGCCAAGAAGTGCTGGGATTGACTGCACGTCCTGTAAAGGATATGCAACTAACTTTGTTGTGTGTGTGCTTGCCAGTACATGTGAGTGTGCATGTTTGTGTGCGTGTGCTTGCATGAATGCATACTTGTGTGCATGTGTGTGAATGCATGTTTGTGTGTAAACATGTAGATTGCTGTGTTTTGCTGGTATTGTATGGAAATAAAGTAAGTAAGACAACGGAGCCTTTTACCATTCTGAAGGCACATTGGGGATATGTCACTGGACACATATTTCTATAAACCAATCGGCACTCGGTGGATGATACGGTCACTTTTGCTGCCTCAGATATTTCCTGGTATCCATTTTGGCTGGTCATCCTGGGAGTCCAGATCAATTTGAAAAGTTTTAATTTGTCCCAATGAAGATCCTTTATGGCTAGCACCTTGCCATCTTGACAGATGATAGTTTATTACATTGTGCTTTAAAAAAAGGCTTCATAACCACAACCCATGGCGGTAGCGAATGTGACTGATTAGACCAATTTGCGCTGTAAATGTTCATTCACAATGGATACCTGTAAACACATGGTAATTTCCACCATCACGCACCATCAGATGTTTCACACGTTTGGTGTGTGACCTATCTGCAGTCTTTTGCTCCTTTGTCTTTATTCCATTTCTGATCTTTGCCCTGATTGATTGATTGATTGATTTAGGAACCAACATCACAGCATTCGGGGCATTCCCCAGTAGCAATCTGATTATATGTCCGTCTTTCCATTCCTCTGAGCGTCGAGCGTCAGCCAGATCCCCTCGTCACTCCTCGCTGTCTCATTCTTGCCAGACCATGGTGATCCATTTGCTCCTCCAAGGTGTACACATGCGCCCACAAGGCCGCAACCACGTCTGCAACCACGTCTGCCTTGTCATGCATCAATACTCCACCAAGTTTTGCCGAGCCAGGCAATCTGTCCACCTGTTAATTCCCCAGCGCACCGGCATGGAGAAAAGATCCAGGCGATGCTTGCCACCCGTGACCTCTGACGCGAAGCAAGCCACTCTGTCTGAAGCTTGCCTGTCCTCACTTTCCTCAGCATGCTTTCTGAGTCAGTTACAATCACGATGTGTGTGTATATCGTATTCTCCATCCAGTGGAAAGCTGCACTGACTGCCTCCACCTCCATTCTTAAGCTAGATGTTGTGGTCTCATATGCCAGACTTTCCTGCACCAAACGTTGACCATTAGCTTTTGCTAAGAACTCCCAGGCACTTCTCCTACCTCTTAACACCGAACCATCTGTGTAGATAATCACATCACCCGGGCGAGCATTATCCTGAATTAGTTGCTGGATTTCCACTTCCGTGGCCCCTGCTGGCCACTCCCTGCACTCCCAGCTCAATGTGATTATAACTCTGCACAAGTCTGACTGCTCCGCTGGCACTCTGACCCACTCCTCTCCTCGCCTAATGTTCTCCAAGGGGCACACCTGTCTGATCGTATCCTCCGCCTGAGCCATCCATGATTTCCCTCTTATCAGTCACTGACCCTTAACTGCGTCCAGCGCCTCATGCAACGGGTGATCTGTGTCTGCAGCTACTCTGAGGTATGCCTTCGCCTGCATCACCTTGAGCCTACCAGCAACAGTCGGCAGACCAAGGATATAATGCATACACACTTCTGGGGTATCTCTGGTGCATCCCAGAATGACCCGCATAGCTTCGTTCTGTATGCGCTCTAATTTCACCAGCTGACTCTTTGAGACAGTGAGCAGTCCTAGTCCATAATCAATTACTGTGAGGATCAAGTGCTGGTATAGTGTGAAAAGCATTCTCTGCTCTGTGTCCATTACAGCCATAGTTTTAAGTGCATTGAGTCCCTTTTGAGATCGTGTCACAACCGTCTCCACATGGTCCTTGAAGGACAGGCTCCTGTCAAATGTGAATCTTAGATACTTCAGTTTGTTCTCTCTGTTGACGCTTCTACCATCTATCGCGAGGCTTGGGACATCAGCTCTTACAATCCTGTTGTCCAGCGAGCACCACAAAACAGCCGCCTTTTCCGGGTGGATGACAGCACTCATTTCAGTGCTCCAGTCAATCACTTTGCCTACTGTCGCCTGTAGCTCCTGGGCTGTTTGCTCTCTATCTCTCCCCTGCCTATATGCAAGAAAATCATCTGCAAATGTTAGTATTCTTCCAACCCCTGGTGTTTCTAGGTTTGCAGTCTTGCTCGTATACACGTTAAAGAGCACTGGTGAGATTGCAGATCCCTGTGGCAGTCCCGGGGTTTAAATATGTGGCTCTGAGGTCCATGCACCCAGACGGAGAGCAACCCGAATGCAGGACGGCTGCTATCCAGTTCATCAACCAGTGATTGACCCCCTTCTCCATCAGTGTGGTCATCAAACTATCATATCGAACTCTATTGTACGCATCCTCGAGATCAAGCGCTACCGCCATCGTTTCCTGACTACTCTGGAACCCCTCATAAACGTCAAAGGCAAAAGTGGCTGCATTTGACCAGGTATCTTTTCCTGGCCTGTAGCTCCCCAGGCCTCTTGGAAGAACCTTCCCCCTTTCCAAGAACTCTCGCAGCTTGACAGTGACTATCTTCTCTAGAACCTTCCCAAATGTATTTTGAAGGGTGATGATTCTAAAGCCGCTAAGCTTTGAATGATCCTTGAATGGTTTTGGGAGAGGGATGAGATAGCTGTGCACCCAATCCTGCGGTACTGATGCTGTCCTAATGCTCTGGTTAAAGCAGTCGATCATCTCCTTCAGGTCTGCATCGCTCAAAGCCTTCATGTGGCCATACCTAACCCATCGGGCCCTGGTGCCGTGCCTTTTGCCTTTTTAAAAATATGTTTAACATCTTCAACCCGTATGATGTCTTCATAATGCATATTCTTCATGGTGCCAGACAACTCCCCTCTAACTGCATTTGATCTTTGCCCTCCCTCCATGCAACATGATCGGTGACGACTTGCTCCCAAGTTGTAATATTAGTGCCTGTATCAGTCATGTCCCATTTACACACAAATTTGTACCATAGTAGAGTCCAACCCTGAGATTTTTTACCCGTCTGTAATTCACCAAAAAAGATATCCTTCGGTATTCTACCATCATCCATCCTCCTAATTTCTATCTAAGTCTTCGAAGACTGAGCATGAAACAAACTGTATTACACAACCCAATCTTTCCAATACTTCAGTATTTGTAATTTTATTTTGCCCCTTAATATTAAGTGTTCTTCGCTGACACCGCTTATGAAAGCTGTTTAAACGTTTCTCTTGGTGTGAGTAAGTTGACCAGACTTCATTGCCATAAAGAAGAGTACTAAAGACACAGGTTTTATAGACCAGGACTTTTTTTGGCAGTAATCTTCCTGTTCTCCCAGACTCTTTATGTTAACCTGTTCATTGTTGATAATGCCTTTATATTAAATAAGAGATACATTTTTCATGTTGTTATATATAAGTGATACATCACACTCTTTTATTGCTGAATCTCCAGGCTGACAACAACATGGAAGCTGTTATACAAATCTGTGACCCAGTTTATTGACAGTGAGGAAATGACTGCAGCCGATGTTGGCCGGGCCCAGGCCTTGAAGTCGGCCATTGAACAGCGCCTGATTGAACTTGATGTGGACATACAAACAGTGCCGGCCGTTAACATTAACAACGGTTTGTTCCAGTTGTCTTGGTAGTCTGTGATCTTTATTAAGAGAAAGCTGTGATGTTATGTTTTCAATATTCTGTTTCTGCCACTGATATTTTAGAACAGGCAGCAAGGAAGGGAACTGGTCATTTCATCTCATTCAATGGCATAAATTATGTAAAGGCCAAACAAACTCTTAGCCTATCTTTATGTTCTTAACGATGTCATACCTCCCCATAATTTTGGGCATTGATGGAATCCATAGTCTTTTCAGACAAGGGTAAACAATAAAAAGTCTCACATGCACATGCTTCTTTTCTTGTCCTACAGCCTTTGCCATGAAGTGTCACAGAGAGGAGGTAGATGTAATTTTCTGTTTTTCACTTGTCTTGTTGCTTGGGATAATGTCATCTTTGATTTCTTCAGTGTTTCTTTTACACCATCTAGCAGCGAACGAAAGAAGAAGAAGAAGATTCCATCTAGCCAACTCTTCCTACGACATCCTCTCACTTTGTATTCCATCCTCTCACCTTGTGAATGTAACATGCACAATAGATAATTGATGTACGAAAGATGAATGACTGATCTAAGACGAGCCTGCATGTCTATTTGTGACTGTTGGAAAATAAAGTTTGTTTGTCCATTTGATCCAGTGTTCTCATATATAACGATGGATGATCTTGTTCCATTCTAGCTAAATGTCTAAACCATTTAATTCTTTGGTGTTCTATAAAGTCAGTAATGAGCTTATCCCTAAACTTGTTCTTAGTTTCTGATTTGCTTTCTTTTTGTTTTTCCAGCTTCATTTCCTTGCATCTCATCTCACATAATGTGATTTTACACCTGTGTGTCTCTAGGATGTCCATATCTGGCATTTTTAACATAGAACTAGGACAAATAAAGTATCTATCAGCTTCTTCTTTGCATACATATTGGTATTTGGATGTTTTAAAATAGGTGCTATTTGATAGTTGATGTTGTTTGCTTTGTGTATTCTCATTTTCATTTCTCTATCTTGCATTCCGTTCTCTGTGGACACACTGCCCAGATTCTTGTAATCTCTAACTTGCACATGCACATTACGCTTGCAATCCTGCATACCACATTCAATTTGGAAGCAGACCACCATGTGCTCATTTTCATACAATGGTTTGAGAGCCGGTCATTCAGAAAGTAAACTACTGGCAAACTACTGAACGTAAACTTGCCAAGAAATAGCAAACAGCCAAAAAAATTTTGGGGTTGACTGCGAGGTCCTATAAAGGATATACAATTAACTTTCAACCTATCACTTGGAAATAGTAAAGAGTTCAGTCCTGGCAGAATTTAAACGTTAGAAATCCTACCAACAGTAAAATATAGTACATATGGAATGGCCAAAAATACTTTCAGCAGCATGAAATCAATATTAACATCTAGAGAGATTAACAATACAGTAAATATGAGAATTGTCACTTGTTATGTATATTCAACACTACTGTATGGTGCAGAAGCCTGGACAATGAACAAGTAATCAGAAAGTCAAATAGAGGCCCTGGAGATATGGATATACTAAAGAATATGTTCTAGTAAAACTGAGAATGAAAATAGAGTTGATGAAAGAAATAAAAAAAGAGGCAAGTGAAATATTTCGGCCACATTAAAAGATATAACTCTCGTAAAACCATACTGGAGGGTAAGGTTGAAGGTAAGTGAGCAAGATGTAGACAATGATACAAGTGAGAAGATAACATCAAGAGACAGACGAACAGCAGGGAATGAAAAGAGAGTTGATGAAAGAAATAAAAAAAAGAGGCAAATGAAATATTTCGGCCACATTAAAAGATATAACTCTCGTAAAACCATACTGGAGGGTAAGGTTGGAGGCAAATGAGCAAGATATAGACAAGGATACAAGTGAGAAAATAACATCAAGAGATAGACGAACAGCAGTCTGACAGAATGTACAGTTAGGGCTCACCAGCAAACTTGCTAGACACTATCAAGGCTTCAATTTCATCAGTACATATGAGTTATTTCTGTTTGTGCAGGTGAAAGACTGAGCTTAGATATGAGTTATTTCTGTTTGTGCAGGTGAAAGACTGAGCTTAGATATGAGTTATTTCTGTTTGTGCAGGTGAAAGACTGATCTTAGATATGAGTTATTTCTGTTTGTGCAGGTGAAAGACTGAGCTTAGATATGAGTTATTTCTGTTTGTGCAGGTGAAAGACTGAGCTTAGATATGAGTTATTTCTGTTTGTGCAGGTGAAAGACTGAGCTTAGATATGAGCTATTTCTGTTTGTGCAGGTGAAAGACTGAGCTTAGATATGAGTTATTTCTGTTTGTGCAGGTGAAAGACTGAGCTTAGATATGAGTTATTTCTGTTTGTGCAGGTGAAAGACTGAGCTTAGATGGGAAACATACTCTGGCTGTTGATGCATGGAAAGATCAACTTAAGCAGTATCGAGGTTAGTTTCCTCTTTGTACTTTTTCAAATATTTTGTGTTTTGGATGTACTTGTGTTGTGCCTGTTTGCAGCAGAGCAGCGATATTTGCACCTTTCGGGCAGACACATCCAACTTCCCAGCATTTATTGTCTGGGTTAGCGTTCCTGTTCACTGAGGTTAGTTTTATTTTGTTGTTGTTGTTGTTGCTGCTGCTGCTGTTGTTGTTGCTGTTATTATCATCAATCCAGCAGCACCAGGACTTCTGCTTTTTTGACTCTATGCCATGTAGAATTACATGCAAGTGTTCATCAGCTGTTGTGTTGTTCCATGTAGTGATACATGCAAGTGTTCATTAGCTGCTGTGTTGTTCCATGTAGTGATACATGCAAGTGTTCACCAGCTGTTGTGTTGTTCCATGTAGTGATACATGCAAGTGTTCATCAGCTGTTGTGTTGTTCCATGTAGTAATACATGCAAGTGTTCATCAGCTGCTGTGATGTTCCATGTAATAATACATGCAAGTGTTCATCAGCTGTTGTGTTGTTCCATGTAGTGATACATGCAAGTGTTCATCAGCTGCTGTGATGTTCCATGTAGTGATACATGCAAGTGTTCATCAGCTGTTGTGTTGTTCCATGTAGTGATACATGCAAGTGTTCATCAGCTGTTGTGATGTTCCATGTAGTAATACATGCAAGTGTTCATCAGCTGTTGTGATGTTCCATGTAGTGATACATGCAAGTGTTCATCAGCTGTTGTGATGTTCCATGTAGTGATACATGCAAGTGTTCATCAGCTGTTGTGTTGTTCCATGTAGTGATACATGCAAGTGTTCATCAGCTGTTGTGATTGTTCCATGTAGTATACATGCAAGTGTTCATCAGCTGTTGTGATTGTTCCATGTAGTGATACATGCAAGTGTTCATCAGCATGTTGTGTTGTTCCATGTAGTTATACATGCAAGTGCTTCATCAGCATGTTGTGTTGTTCCATGTAGTGATACATGCAAGTGTTCATCAGCATGTTGTGTTGTTCCATGTAGTGATACATGCAAGTGTTCATCAGCATGTTGTGTTGTTCCATGTAGTGATACATGCAAGTGTTCATCAGCATGTTGTGTTGTTCCATGTAGTATACATGCAAGTGTCATCAGCAGTTGTGTTGTTCCATGTAGTGATACATGCAAGTGTTCATCAGCATGTTGTGTTGTTCCATGTAGTTATACATGCAAGTGTTCATCAGCATGTTGTGTTGTTCCATGTAGTTATACATGCAAGTGTTCATCAGCATGTTGTGTTGTTCCATGTAGTTATACATGCAAGTGTTCATCAGCATGTTGTGTTGTTCCATGTAGTTATACATGCAAGTGTTCATCAGCATGTTGTGTTGTTCCATGTAGTTATACATGCAAGTGTTCATCAGCTGTTGTGATGTTCCATGTAGTGATACATGCAAGTGTTCATCAGCTGTTGTGTTGTTCCATGTAGTAATACATGCAAGTGTTCATCAGCTGTTGTGTTGTTCCATGTAGTGATACATGCAAGTGTTCATCAGCTGTTGTGTTGTTCCATGTAGTGATACATGCAAGTGTTCATCAGCTGTTGTGTTGTTCCATGTAGTGATACATGCAAGTGTTCATCAGCTGTTGTGTTGTTCCATGTAGTGATTCATGCAAGTGCCCATCAGCTGTTGTGTTGTTCCATGTAGTGATACATGCAAGTGTTCATTAGCTGCTGTGATGTTCCATGTAGTGTTACATGCAAGTGCCCATCAGCTGTTGTGTTGTTCCATGTAGTGATACATGCAAGTGTTCATTAGCTGCTGTGATGTTCCATGTAGTGATACATGCAAGTGTTCATCAGCTGTTGTGTTGTTCCATGTAGTGTTACATGCAAGTGCCCATCAGCTGTTGTGTTGTTCCATGTAGTGATACATGCAAGTGTTCATCAGCATGTTGTGTTGTTCCATGTAGTGATACATGCAAGTGTTCATCAGCATGTTGTGTTGTTCCATGTAGTGATACATGCAAGTGTTCATCAGCATGTTGTGTTGTTCCATATAGTGATACATGCAAGTGTTCATCAGCAGTTGTGTTGTTCCATGTAGTGATGCATGCAAGTGTTCATCAGCTGTTGTGTTGTTCCATGTGGTGATACATGCAAGTGTTCATCAGCTGTTGTGTTGTTCCATGCATATAGTGATACATGCAAGTGTTCATCAGCTGTTGTGTTGTTCCATGTAGTGATACATGCAAGTGTTCATCAGCAGTTGTGTTGTTCCATGTAGTGATACATGCAAGTGTTCATCAGCTGTTGTGTTGTTCCATGTGGTGATACATGCAAGTGTTCATCAGCTGTTGTGTTGTTCCATGCATATAGTGATACATGCAAGTCTTCATCAGCTGTTGTGTTGTTCCATGTGGTGATACATGCAAGTGTTCATCAGCTGTTGTGATGTTCCATGTAGTGATACATGCAAGTGTTCATCAGTTTAAAAAAAAAAGATAATCCTCTACATATCTTGTGGCTTATTGGGTATACTGTAAAAGTAAAAGTAAAGACTGTTTACATGTCTGGATATTGTGGTCAATAACATGTCAGCTGCCTGGACTGCCCTGGACATTTCCTGCTACCTGTTTTAGGTTGAGTCTGTCTGGGAGTACGGGTCAAATAAAAAACAATTTGCATTGATGAAGATTTGAACACACGACCACTGCACTGGAGGGCAAGCAGACAAGCAGCTATGCTACCATGGGTCCCACGTGGCTCAAAGAAAGAGGGTAATTCATCATATACTGGGGTATTTTATTTTTATCAGAAAGAAATAGCCAAAATTTCTTGGTCATGCCACGAGAAGATAGAAACTGGAATATATTTGGAGTAAATGGCAATGTTGGACAATGAGATGCTTAACACACCTAATGAGTGGAAAATCATCACAACAACAGAGATGTGATGCCTGAGAAGAGCTGCAGGAATAGCCGTGAGAGATAGAATTAAGAATGAGGAAATTAGAAGATGACTAGGTCTGAAACCAGTCATGAACTTTCATTAAAGAGCAATGGATTAAATGATTTGGTCACCTCACAAGAATGCCCTGGTATCATCTGCTACAAAGAGCCACATTGAAGAATTATAATGGATACAGAGAATGGGGAAGACCACGCACAAGTTGGAGTGATGGTATCAAGAACAACTTTAGAGAATTGAATACCAACTAACAAACAGCATTAAAAAAAGCACATACAAGATCTTTACATCTCCGCCAAAACTTCACTGAGATAAATGGAGGAAGAGAAGAAGAAGAAGAAGAAGATGAAGAAGAAGAAGAAGATGACGAAGAAGATTGGAAAAAAAAGGATAGAGGATGACAAACAAAACCTGCTATCTTAATATGATGTCCATCTCTCAATTTCTTGTTTTCCTCCCCAGAAAATGGCAGCATGAAAAATGCAAGTCAATTGTTTCATTCTCTTCTCTACACCTACATCTTGCGGAACGACTTTGTTGCGGCCATAGCTTTTGTAGATGACTTGATTGTAAAAGCCAATCCAAACTTGGCTGCTGACCTTGAACCCCAGCAAGGGTTGTCAAGTCATGACCTGAAGTCTTCTGTTCTGACCTTAGTTGCCAGTACTTTAAGAACACAGGTAGGTAACTCTGTTTATAGCAACGTAACTTGTTTTATGATGATGTTTTGATGAAATGGACTAGGGGAAGGCAGAGAAGTAAATATCTGGATGGCTTGGCCACATGGCAAGGTCAAGACAAGAATAATGAGCTGATCCATGACTTGTGATTGTGTGAGGCAATTTAAGAAAAGGATAGAAGTGTCCTCAAAACAGTTTATTTCATTGCGAGAAAACCAATATACAAGTCACTAACCACAACCATAATCCTGGAACCCAAAGTACATTATGCCATAAGTGTTGTTGGTTCCTTGCTGAGGGATTGAACTGCTCATTGTGTGAAAGGCACAGCTCGTGATGAACAGGAGGCTCAATATATGGAAGTGAGTCTGAGCAGCCATGTACAGGGTGTGGTGATGCCTTGGGCCAGCCCAATACCAGAGCATCATATGCTGGTTGTGCAGTTATGGACGCCTTGTTGGATGACAATGAATGCCCATATGCTGCCCTTGCCTTTGCTTGACAGCTGACAGTATGCATGTGACTGTTATGGACCAGTCTGTTGAGCTGCACTCCTGTAGATGGAATGGCAAAGATGATGACACCTTTCTGAGGCAGTGGAGTATTCTATGAAACTACCCAGAAAAGCAAATCCAGTTAAGACATGTCAGGAAGATTTCAAACATGTTGGCCGAAAGGTGCAAATATCACAAGTCATCTGTAATCAGACACAATGCAATTACACCCAACACAAAAAATATATCAAACAAATGCAGAAGAAAAAGAAGAAGAAGAAAGGCAGAAGACAATGACGATGACAAAGAAGAAGAAGAAAAAAAAACAGAAGAAAAAGAAGAAAAACCAAGAAAAAGAAGAAGTAGAAGAAAAGAAGAGGAAGAAAAAAAAACAGAAGAAGAAGAAGAAACAAGAAGAAAAAGAAGAAAAGAAGCAGAAGCAGAAGAAGAAGAAGAAAAGAAGAATAAATAGAAGAAAACAATGAAGAAGGAGAAGAAGAAAAAACAATGATGTACATCCTACAAGAAACACGCTGCCTAGAGCAGAGTGCAATAGCTTGGTCCTGTATATCCCATGCCATATAGATGTGTTCCTAAAGACATTCTTCATGAACATACAGTAATAGACATTACATTCATTGGCACCTTGACGTCTTGACAGATGATAGTTTGTTACATTGTGCTTCAAAAAAGGCTTAATAACTACATCCCATGGCGGTAGCAAATGTGACTGTTAAGGCCAATTTGTGCTGTAAATGTTTGTCTACAGTGGATGCATGTGAACACATGGTTATTATCACCATCATGCACCATCTTACGTCTCACACGCTCGGTGTATGACTTATCTGCAATAATTTTCTCCTTTGTCTTTATTCCATTTCTGATATTTGCCCTCCATGCAACACGTTCAGCGGCGACTTGCTTCCAATGTGCATTATCAGTGCCTGTATCAATCATGTCCCGCTTACACACATTTTTGTATCGTAGTAGAGGTTGACCCTGAGATCTCTTAACCACCTGTAATTCACCAAAAATACATGTCCTTTGGTATTCTACCATCATCCATCCTCCTCACGTGTCCTATCCATCTAAGTCTACGAGAACCGAGCATGGAATATACCGTCACAATGTGATCTTTTCAATACTTCAGTATTTGTTTGTCTTGCCACTTAATACCAAGTATTCTTCACAGACACCGCACATGAAAGCTGTTTAAACATTTTTCTTGGTGTGAGTAAGTTGTCCAGGCTTCACTGCCATAAAGAAGAGTACTATGGACACAGGCTTGATAGACAAGGACTTTTGTTTTGGCAGTAAGCTTCCTGTTCTCCCAGACTCTTTTTCTTAACAGTAGTAGAAAATGGTTCAAAACACAATATGTTGCATGATTTATTGCCTGGCATATTTTGCTGCATTTTGTCATGTGCTTTCTGCAGAGTTATATATCATGTGAAGTAAATACATGACAGGTCCAACAATAAAAAACAACAACACTGAACTCTGCAATCTCCAGACATCTGCTTTATAGTCGTCATAAAGTTAATAAAGAAAAGACAATTCATATTCGTATTCGACGAACAATAATTGATAGCTCAAATGTATTGAGATATTAACTATTATGTGGTTCCAGCCAGTTTTGTGCAAACAAAGATTTTATTTTAAATTTATGATTACCGTTGGGAGCGTTATGCTCCACAATTGAACAATATCAGTGACTGTGTTTTAAATATTTCACTTGCCTCTTTTTTATTTATTTCATCAGGTCTCTTATAATTCTCAGTTTTTCTAGAACCTCCGTATTTGATTATTTTTGTTTCTATGAAATATGAAAAATGTATGATTGTTTTTGTTTCTATGAAATACGACAAATGTATGACAATGATTGAACAGTAGCATGTAATTCTATATTTTCAAGAAACTCACCCTGCATCTTCCTCAGGCAATGCATGATCCAGACATGATGCCATGTATACGAGACAAGACCATACGCCAGGTTGTTCAGTCCATGGCCAGATTTATGGCTGCTTATTTCAGTAATAATATGATCTTCATCTTCCCACCGCACAATCCTGCACCATTGCCAGCTGTTCATTTTGAAACATTTAATACCAGTAAGTTAGAACTTTGAGGAAATATCATTGTTTGTCTTGTCTTCTTCTTCTTTTGTTCGCCTGAAATATGTTTATAACTGCAATGTTGTCTCTTGTATGAATCTAACAGTCTTTTTTAGTTCACTCAGCGGTCCATAGAGTTTATCTTCCACTGTTGTCCCTCTAGGCCAGAAGGTTTGCCTGGATATGTTGTAGTTTGGGCAATCCTGGAGTATGTGCTCTGCTGTCTGCGACACCAAACCACATGTGCACATGGCTTTGTCTTGTGTAATATAACTGGGATATGTGCCTGTCCTATTACTGGGTGCATCCATAAATTGAAGCATTGTGAAGTGTTTTGTAGATATATAGGTTAGCTGTGAATTTTCAATAAGCAGCTATGGGTCAAAACATGTGGTGGTCATAGAGAGAAGGTTAGTTAGCTGCATACGACAACTAATTAGAAAATGCTCTCTGATACGGCTATTGGATGGTTAAAGTTGCATATCCATTACATAATGTAGCAGTGAACCCCAGTATTTGTTGGTTATTCGTGATTCCTGGGCAAGATTATGTTCAGTAGTTTGCCATTGCTTTCTGAACGACCGGCACCCATACCATTTCTTAAAAAACTAATGCAAAGCGGTTGCTGCCAAATTGCCTGCAGCTATGTTTTGAACGTTGTATGCAGGATTACAAACTGCATCCGTAACCACTTCACCATGGAACCACAAAGGTATGAGATGTCAAAACCACTCCTCCCTACAGCCTTGCATAGTCTGTCTCTCTAGACAAAGGCTATTGGAGTTAAACTGTGGACCTATAGATAAATGGAATACAATAGAAAACCAGGATATTTGTTCATTGTATGGAGAAATTAACTTTAAAATACCTCATTTGTATGTTGCCAGGAAAGTGAAGCCATAATATTTCCTACCTACAGCTTTTATAGTCTGTTTCTAGACAAAGACTTGTTGGAGTTAAACTATGGACAAATAAATGGAACGCAAGGGAAAACCAAGAGGTTAGGTAGTTGTATGGGGCGGCTAACTATAATTTACCTCAATGGTCTGTAATGTATCTGTTAGCAGGTAAGGGATGCAGTAACAATTCCCTCATACTGTCTGCCATATGACGGCTGGAGTAACCTCATGCCACTGTCCTGCATTGTATGTCTCCTTCTCTCTAAACGAAGGCTTTTGGGGTTAAGCTATAGACAGATCAGTGGAAAGCAAGTGAAAGCTAGGAGATTTGTTAGTTGCATAGGACATCTACCGAGAAGTTTTCCGGATGATTGTGATGGGAGCGAAGTTCTGCAAAGAACATATTACTGGCAGGTCCACATGGCTGAATGGATAAGAACGCTTGTTCTTAAACATCCAGTGTGCTGATGCCGAGGTAAGCGGTTCAACCCCTACATCGGACAGCTGAACTAAAATGTTGACCTGTCGTCCGTGACTTGGGGACGTAAATTACAAGTACCTCTGAAGTTGGAGTGGGTTTGCCTGATGGCGAGGGGCACTGTTAATAAGGAAAGCTAATTCACACATAAAATTCTGTCCATCACTACTATACATAGTGTGTATGGAGCGAGCGCAAAAAAAAACAAACATATTACTGAATGAATGAATTTCGATCATCCCATGAAGTGACCCAGCGTAAGTGCAAGGTTTGGGTGCTGAATGACTGGGACATCTAACTAGGAAATTCCTCAACAGTCTGCAATATGAATGTTGGCAGGAAGGATTGTTGTAGCATTTTCTCCATACTTTCCTTATAGTCTGTCTAAGAAAAGGCTAATGAAGGTAAAATCATTGAAAACGCAAGAACAAACTACTATTAATCTCTGTATAATTATGCTTGACTACAGCACATTTAAAGTGAATGACCCCCGTTAGAGGATCCTTAATCTGACAAGAGCATCATGTATGATAAATGATATTCTGTTGTTATCATACTACTCTTTGTAAACTAAATATTGAAATTAGTTTGTTGTTTATTTAGTTTACTCTTCGTTAACTAAATATTAAAATTAGTTTGTTGTTTACGTTGTTCAAGTTGTTCACCCTTGTACAGTTAAAAGTTAATTACACATCCTTTATAGGATTTCACAATCAACCCCAGCATTTGTTAGCTATTTATGATTTACTAGGTATGTTTAGTTCAGTAGTTTGCCATTGCTTTCTGAATGGCTGACATCTCACACCGTCAAAATCAATACAAAGGATCTGCTTCTAAATCACCCATGACTGATTTCACGCCTTTCACTTGATATGTCGAGGAATTATGAAACTGCTCATTTCACTATCCCTTAAATCACAGCCCAGGTTACCATCATCATCATCATCATCATCATCATCATCATCATCATCATCATCATCATCATCATCATCATCATCATCATCATCATCATCATCATCATCATCATTATTATTATCAAGTGTCCTGCTGGCTGGTGTAGGCGTTCATGTCTTTCCACAGATCTTGGTCTTTTGTGTTTTGGATCAACTCTGCTGATGATATTCCTCCATGCCACCATCTCAATCTATCCAGCATAATTTCTTTTGGTCTGCCTCTGCCTCTCTTCCGCTTGATCCTTCCAGTCATCACGATGTTCTCCAATGCCTCCCTTCTCATCACATGACTAAAGAAAGCTATTTGTCTCTTTTTTTATTGTTGTATATATTGTTCTAGTTTTATTAGCCTCTTTCAGGCAATTGTTGTTAGTTAATCTGGGAATTTGCAACATTCATCTCATGAACCACATCTCTGTTGCCTCTAAGTTCTTCTTAATTTGTTCATTTACATTCCAAGATTCACTGCCATACAGCAAACCTTGTTCTATATAGCACATATAGTTATCCTTATACAACATGAAGACTTTGGGCTGTGCTGATGACTTTATTTCTGTACCTGTAGACAAGCAGCACACTCCTTTCAATCATGCCCATGAGGTCTCCAAGCGAGAGTGCAAGGTGTGGGTGCTGAATGTCTACCATCATCATGGAGGTTTGCTGTGAATCTTCTTTCAGTCTCAAAGCCTGCAAGGGTATGTGGTCCTCGACAGGTTACAGGTTTCATCACAGCGGAGAGCATACATCTTAGGGTGGTGAGGAGAAATCACCTGCCTGGTGATAGCCTGGTATCGCCAGACTTCTTAGGTGCCTCTTATGCCATGCTTGGTAGGCTACTGTGTTACTATTGTTGCTGCCCTGGTGGGCTCTGACAACATGTTCTTTTTCTTTTGCCCATATTTCCTAATTGGAGCATAGGCCCTCAACCATCTCATATCAAGCTGTCCTATCTTTTACCATCTTCTGCACCTTCTTCCATGTCCTCCCCACATTAATCTTCTCTGTCTCTTATTTTCCTTTTTGAGGTTCTAAATATTTCTATTATTATTCTAGAACTCACTGCTCCCCACTCTGTTAATGCTTTTTCTACCTCTTTAGATAACATTAGGGCCACTCCTTCACTGTGAGGGGTAGTATGGCTGAGAACAGCACTGTTTCACCTGTGTTTAGAAGATGACCACTGGGCTTATGGGAAAGCATCTGGCCATGTGCTACTGTGGCTTCCAACCCTAATGTTGTATGGGCAGATGTACTCATTTGTTGTGCAAACACTTTCTCTGTCTTTTTTGTGTTGTTTAATACACAAAATAGTCAATTGTTAAAGTTCGCAGAAGCCATCATGATTAATCTAAATAGGCCAATTTTGTGCAAATAGAAAGACATGATAGTCAATTTAAAATTACCATGGTAGACAATCGGAATTACTGTGTATATTTCAGCTTGAAGGATTTATCTAGTTACTTTACTTTATGTTGTGTGATTTCTACAGTAAATACCTGACGAGACGCAGTGAAATAATGATCTACTCTATACCTATGAGCAACACCTCATTGGGTCACCTGTGTAATAACAATAATTAACTATGTAATATTGTTTCAGATAGTCGTGTTATACCCAAATACCATGAAGATGTTGCAGCCATCATCCGCCACCAGAAACTGGGTTCAATTTGGACGGCAGACCGATGCCTGGAATACCTCTTGCTCAGTGGCCTTGTTTGTGAGGCGGCTTGGTTCGCTGACAGAATGGGAGATTGGAAAGCAGCCTACCAACTTTCTATTGCCCATTTGCTGCATCGGCAAGTGGCTCCATCTGTATATGAAAGGTTGGAAAATTATTATTGGTTAATAGTTATCTGTTATGTGTTCAGTGTTAAAATTCTAGATTGGACTTATAAAAAGAGTGAAGTGGTGAAGGTTCCCTGGGAGGCCTGCGAGGTGCATGGTCCTCAACAGGCTTCATCACAGCAGAGAGCCAAGGACCAGGTGGAGAGTGCAACTGAACAATATCTGGAGAGACTGGTTCAGAAGGGAGAGAGTAGTTGGTCTGGATGATACACAGCCCATAGAGGAAAAGCCATTTGAGCTTTTAATTAAACTGATGTTGGAACCATCAGCATGGGAACTCTTCAGTGGCTTTTGGGAAGAGATGAAGCCTGTGTGGCACTGTCCTTAGTGCAGTAATGTCAGTTCTCTAACCAAGTATATGGGGCATTAAGAGTTTGGCTTGTGTGGGAAGAGACTGTGTGTTGAGCGTTTGAGAATCTTTGTTGTTTCTGTGAGTTGTCGAATCATGATATCCGAGACAAGTTATAAGATCTAATGGAAGAGACTCTGTAGAGATCAGAGCAAAAATTGCCATGGCAAAGGTAGCCTTTTTTAAAGATTAACATCATATGCACGAATAAAAAGCTGTCCACTGCAGTGTGAGGAATGTTGAAGTACTCTGTATAACCTATACTTTTGTATGCATGTGAGACATGGACAATAAGTGGAAGAGGTGAGAAAAATCTAATGGTAGTGGAAATGAGGATTCTGAGAAAAATGCAAAGAATACCATAGATGGTAAGAAAAATGAATGAGACAGTTATTCAGAATCAAATTAAAACTGTTAAATTGATTAAATAAATTAAATGTAGACAGTTACGTTTTTGGGCACATTAAGAGGAGAAATAAATTTGAAAATTTAGTGACAACTGGCAGAATTGATAAAGAAAGAGCAGAGGGAAAGCAAAGAGATAAATCCCTGGATGACTTGCCATATGGCATATTTGGGACAAGAATACAAACCTGATGCAAGACTTCCTTGATCATGTGAGATGGTGATCACTGACTGTCCACAGTATGGCACATGATGATGATGCTGTTTTCACACAGTGTTTCCTGTCTGAAGTCAATGCTATTCGGGCAACTTGTATTGTGCATATAACCAGCAAAAAGCAAACAAGTGGTCAGATAACATGCACTAAAAGACACTAACAATGCGATGAGCCAGTTTTTTTTTTAGACTGGACCTGGTTGTGTGAACATCTTCCAAAAGCATGTAGGCTGTTGAAATGTATAATGAGGGTCTGAGACAGTTATTTGGAGATAAAGCGAATTAGATTCATAGCTATGGTTATGACAAATTAGTTTGTGTATTTCTTGCTGAATAACTCTGAGTTTGTGATGTCTGCCTCTGGCTAAAAAGACTTAATTGATTCACAGCATTGACTGTTTGAATTTGTACACATTTAAAAAATGTTGGTGTAATCTCCTGGATCCTGAAGTAGTGGATTAGAAGTCAGTGCTTCTTAGACAAGGGTTATACACTTAGAGGACCCATATGTGCACTACAAATCTCTTGGCAATAGGGACACCAACAAGAGCAGGGCTGAATAGGCATGCACAATCCCAAGTCGTGGTTGGTTTATTTTGTCCCTGCAGTGTGAACTCTATTGGCCAACTAGCCTGGTACAATGGGTACCGGATAATTTTAAGCATTTTTTGGAAGGAAAAGTTTTGAGAAAGGGACCTGGCCACCCTACCTCATTATGCTCTGGCCTAGAATATGTGAAATCCTTACAATTCACACCCCAATGGCTTTAATGAGACTACCTTTATCTTCACTCGAGCAACAGTGATTGAGAAAAAGAAGATTGATGATTGAACTACAAACCACTATCTTGATATATCAACACACTAATCACTGATTGAACTACAAACCACTATCTTGATATATCAACACACTAATCACTGATTGAACTACAAACCACTATCTTGATATATCAACACACTAATCACTGATTGAACTACAAACCACTATCTTGATATATCAACACACTAATCACTGATTGAACTACAAACCACTATCTTGATATATCAACACACTAATCACTGATTGAACTACAAACCACTATCTTGATATATCAACACACTAATCACTGATTGAACTACAAACCACTATCTTGATATATCAACACACTAATCACTGATTGAACCACAAACCACTATCTTGATATATCAACACACTAATCACTGATTGAACTACAAACCACTATCTTGATATATCAACACACTAATCACTGATTGAACCACAAACCACTATCTTGATATATCAACACACTAATCACTGATTGAACCACAAACCACTATCTTGATATATCAACACACTAATCACTGATTGAACCACAAACCACTATCTTGATATATCAACACACTAATCACTGATTGAACCACAAACCACTATCTTGATATATCAACACACTAATCACTGATTGAACTACAAACCACTATCTTGATATATCAACACACTAATCACTGATTGAACCACAAACCACTATCTTGATATATCAACACACTAATCACTGATTGAACTACAAACCACTATCTTGATATATCAACACACTAATCACTGATTGAACTACAAACCACTATCTTGATATATCAACACACTAATCACTGATTGAACTACAAACCACTATCTTGATATATCAACACACTAATCACTGATTGAACCACAAACCACTATCTTGATATATCAACACACTAATCACTGATTGAACTACAAACCACTATCTTGATATATCAACACACTAATCACTGATTGAACCACAAACCACTATCTTGATATATCAACACACTAATCACTGATTGAACCACAAACCACTATCTTGATATATCAACACACTAATCACTGATTGAACCACAAACCACTATCTTGATATATCAACACACTAATCACTGATTGAACCACAAACCACTATCTTGATATATCAACACACTAATCACTGATTGAACTACAAACCACTATCTTGATATATCAACACACTAATCACTGATTGAACCACAAACCACTATCTTGATATATCAACACACTAATCACTGATTGAACTACAAACCACTATCTTGATATATCAACACACTAATCACTGATTGAACTACAAACCACTATCTTGATATATCAACACACTAATCACTGATTGAACCACAAACCACTATCTTGATATATCAACACACTAATCACTGATTGAACTACAAACCACTATCTTGATATATCAACACACTAATCACTGATTGAACTACAAACCACTATCTTGATATATCAACACACTAATCACTGATTGAACCACAAACCACTATCTTGATATATCAACACACTAATCACTAATATGGTTCTATCGCCCTGCTACTGAGTTGAGTGCGTGGAGCGACACCATGAGCTGTACATTTCGTGTGGAGTGCTTTTATATCTGTCTGCAGTTGTTTGTACGTGAACTGCATGTTCAGACAAATGGCATTTGACCGGTCACTAAACTAACTGGGTTGCCTTATGCAGTAATGTGTTGTGCCAATTTTCTAGTGACTGCCACTTCCATCGACAATGAACTGTATTTTTCATGGTGGAATTTTGAGTTGGCATTCTGGCAGCGGCATTATACATAGTATACTGTGTGGGCTATTGGTTTGTCAAGACTCCTGTCTGCTCCACTTTTCATATGGGGCAGTGAGGAGCATTTTGTGTGATACTCACTGGCACAGGAACGGAGCATTATGGGGACGACCCTTTCATGTGAAGTTGGAACCGCAACTAACTAAGTAATTAACTAACTAACTAACTGACTGACTGACTGACTGACTGACTGACTGACTGATCACTAATGTTAATGTATGCATTGTCTACAGACCCAAGAGGCCCCTGACTTTACCTGAGTGGCTCACTCCAGACTCCATTGTGAAAAGAAAGCTGGAGGTTCTGGTGAAAGATGGTAAGTCATGTTCAGTCATCATCATCATCATCATCATCATCATCATCATCATCATCATCATCATCATCATCATCATCATCGCATCATCATCCCCCCTCTTCCCCCCCCCCCCCCCCCCCCACACACACACACACACACTTCCATCCCAATTTTACTTCCCAGAAAATGTCCTGGTACCCATTTTAGACTTATATGTACAATTACGTAGGTACACATATTAGCATAACTATTGTTCATGTATATATAGCAATTTATATGTTTATGGGTAGGGATAAGAATGGATCTTATGCTGCACATATGCCAGACACAGTTGTACGCATCCACGCTTGTATGTGTAGATGGTTTGTGTGTTATATATGTTTATATCTTCTTCTTCTTCTTCAGCATTCCGAGCCATTGAGGTTCTTTGCTGCAAATACAATCTGTCTCCATTCGTCTCTCTGGTGGACCTTCTCTTGCCAGTCGTTGATTCCAAGTGCTTGTAGGTCTGTATGTATATTATCTCTCCACCACCTTCTTGGTCTACCTCGGGGTCTACGGTCATTTTATATATGTTTATATGAAATGTTTTTTTAGGTCAGTTAATTTCCAGCCTGTCTGTATTCACTATTTTCAGTATTCCAGTTTCATTTTATTTTTTTATTTTTTTATGTGATGTTTGTCTTACTGTGTTTTGGATTGTGATATTTCTGTTTTCAGCTAAATAATCTTCTTTCCCATATTTTGTTTGAAAAACCAAACATGGAAGACAAAATATGCTTTTATACAATGTCTCTTTCATTTGTTAACTTCTTAATCATATGTTATTTGTGCTGATACCCTTCCATACCTTGACAAAACACTGCCAAAAAATCTGTTCTATCTTTCTCTATCTGGCTTTCCACAAATCTTTCCAGTCGCAGCAAATTCCAGATATTTCTCAAATATGTCCAATAAATGTCAACTGCCTCTTTCTGATGTTTGTGATAAGTTGTCTTTGTGTCTTATTCTCTTTTAAAACATTTCTATTATTTATTTTTACTGTCTAAGAAATTGTGAGCATTTTTGTGTAAAACCACATCTCTCAGGTCTGAGGGTTGGCTTGTTGAAAATTCAACTACGATATGTTAATACTGGTTTGACATACCAGGTCAATACATAATAAAGTAGGTTGGTGCCAGCTAACTTTCTCAGGAACATCCTAACAATGACATGATAGTAATGTTACAAAGTTTGAGCTGATCCTCCAGCCATGTTGGTTGTTAGAAAAATCTAAATCTTGCACTTTTGGCGATTTAACCTCCAGATCCCATTAGTAAGGGAGAGACCCATGCCATCACTACCAAAAAACACACATATTGTCTTCAGTTCCCAGACTGAGATGAACGCAACATTTGTATAATACTTTATTTCACCGGCTCCATGGTGTTGGGGTTACGGACATACTGGAAGGCCCCGATTAACGTCAGGATTAAGTTCTTGGAAAACACGACCTTAAGTGAAACAACATATATCGAAACACTATTTCCCATAGAATTAAATGAAATACAGTGTATTATGTAATGTTTATTTTGATGGTTGTTGATATTTATTGGCTAAATAGAGGTGGGTTGGAGGGCGAGTGGTAGAGTTGTTGGGACATAGAGGCATTAAAACCATTACTCGCTCCATAACTATCATCATCACTACTAGCACTGCTCTCATCCACTTTCTTAGCTAGATCATTATAGAGAGACTTTGCGTTCTCTTGGATAGCCATCTTGCTCACAGGCATATTCCGTTGGTTCTGGTCTTCAATCCAGACGGCCAATAGTGCTTCCATGTTCTCCATAAGAGTACATCTGGTATGAGTGATCTTGGAAGCACTCAAAGAGGTTATGTTTTTAGCACCCACTTTGATTTTGTCAGCACCTGCACGAATTATCCTTACTGTGGTTGGAGGTAGAACATGGACTTTACTAATGTCAAAAGCCTGATCGCCAGACTCAAAACGACATAACACATCTAACCTCACTTCAAGAGTAACACTTTTCCTGGTTCTCTTACAACCAGACCCACTATCAGCACTTACTGTGCACTTTGAACTCATAATTATGGGGGATTACACGATAAAATCCTGGAAAAATGCACTGCACAAAATGTAAAATGGTGACGTTAACGCAAAACTGACAACAACAACTGAGTAAGGAGACATTCCACAGCGGTAACACTACGCGGCATTACGTAGTTCCTCTGCAAGCTAGCAAATTCCTCTGCAAGGGCGTGGCATAGCCACACAGGTGACGACGTAAAGTGAAGTTAGTCCCATTGTGACAATGACGTTATAGCGAAACGACGTAAACCGAAGCGACGTATAGCGGGGCCTTCCTGTAGTTCATAATCATGCATACCCATGTTCGAAAAACACAGCTGTGGGCTATTTGGTAGCAGACTGCCATGTGTTGGTTTTTTTTAACGAAATGCTATGGGTGTCGGTCGTTCAGAAAGCAGTGGCAAACAACTGAACATAAACTTGCCAAGAGATCACAACAGCAAATATGCTGGTGTTGACTGCGACATCCTGTAAAGGATATACAACTAACTAGTTATTTCTTACATTACAGATTTGAAACTAACACATGAAAGCTCTGATCAGACATATTTGACTGAAGTACTTAAGGACATTTCACTGTCAGGAATCATGGGCTCATTTGAAGTTGGTCCATGGCTACTGGAGCAACTGGTCACAAAACTGAAATCGGTTGTCAGGCAGCTGCCTCCTCTTGTTGCTAAAGACTTCTATCTGCCGGCACCACCTCTCTTCCTCCCACAGCCTCCTGTTGGAGATCAGGTAATCCTGTCACGGTTGATGGTTGTTCTGACAGGCTGCTGTAGGTACAGTTAACTGATTCAGTGCCAAACAAAAATGGACGGCGGAAAATGGGAAGTAGGCGTGTGTCACAGTTATGACTTAAAAGTTGTTAATATGGTACATGTTATATTACAATGCAGGGACAATGTGTTGATGATATCTAAGCCCATGGCAGATATGTGAAGTTGTATAAAACGATTAATCATCCCATGGCATTTCATCAGTTAAAGTCAAGGACTCTGTTTGCATACTTTGAGGCATATTGGATATATGGTGCTGATGCCATATTTTTATAGACTGACTGCCACTTGGTGGGTCATGTGGTCAGTATCCTGCCGGCTACTTTTACTTCCCAGATCATTTCCTGGTACCCATTTTAGGGTGGGCCTGGCCAACCTTGGAGCACAGGTCAATTTAATACTTTACCGGGCAGATTTTTGTCTGTTTTGTAGCCCTGAACGGGCAAGAAGAATTTTGAGGTTCGGTAAAATTTTGGGTTACGTTAGTAAAAATATCACATATAAGTTGTTAGTCAACAGATTTTAGTCAAATAAACAGCAAAATAAAGAGAAAAGCATGCAGAATATTTTACTCATGTGAATGATGCCGCTAATCCACACATGAACACAAATATTTACAAAATACAACATATTGTTTGTGATTGTCAGTCATCTATACGGCAATTTACAAACACATTTTCCGAATCATAATCACTTTCATTAAAGTCTGACTCATGACTGCTAACGCA
Organism: Cepaea nemoralis; assembly: GCA_014155875.1. Classification (NCBI taxonomy): domain Eukaryota; kingdom Metazoa; phylum Mollusca; class Gastropoda; order Stylommatophora; family Helicidae; genus Cepaea; species Cepaea nemoralis. The sequence goes on along the minus strand of JACEFZ010027838.1, from coordinate 21,321 downwards.
AAATAATGCTGATCACTGATATCTAGCTCCGATTAATATTCAACTTTGTGCCTTTCAATGTCACTTAAATTGAACCCAGCGAAATCACTTGAAGAATCGTCAAAATCCATTTTGAAATACAAAGCGTAAAACCCACAAAAACTATTAAAAAATCCATTCAAATTCAAAGTACATGCTTGCGAATGGCGGCCATGTTGTCAAGCTATCGGCAAAACCAAAAGTAGACAATCAGAAGTCTCGGAAAGTTGAGAGATCGCGTTTTTACAATGCATAATAGTCACTGGCGTTTTCAGACAGTTTGCCCGTTCCGGGGTAGAAACGTTCCCAGTCGCTTTGCCCAGTAAAGGGTTAATAAAAATTCTCCTCAATAAGAATTCGAACACAGGACCACTGGGTTGGCAGGCATGTGTGCTAACTACTGTGGTACCACAGCTCACAGAGGGTACTGTACATATCTGAAACTGTCTTGGCTGTTTATAGAATGAAGAGACACCGATGTGCCAGGATTGGATTTTGTTTTGGCTAGTAGCTTTGTTTGGCTTAACAGCGTTCTTGGCAAACACTAGACTAATTAGTGAAGAGAGGGTTGAACATGGTGTCTGCTCTGATGAAGCCTGTTATTACTATGTAATGCTATGAGACTGAAAGAGAGTCATAGCAATCTCCCACAATGATAGTAGACAATCAGCACCCACGCCTTGCACTCACTGATTGGAGAATTCATGATCATGCTAGGAATAATATGTCATCATTCCGCACAATTATGTAGTCATACAAGAACAAACAACAGTGAAGTTCTACAACAACATTGAATGAATCACCAAAAAACAAGAAGTAGACAGTAAGCTTTGATAGAACATGATCATAAGTGAGAGAATGGACGGTTAGGTCAAAGCCTTCATCAGCACACAAAAATCATACACGCACTGATAATAAGTTAGTTGTATATCCTTTACAGGACGTAGCAGTCAACCACAGCATTTTTTGGCTGTTTGTGATTCCTGGGCAAGTTTACATTCAGTAGTTTGCCATTGCTTTCTCAATGACACCGATACAACTGCATAAAAAACATTACATGAATATATATATAAGTTACTCATCTGTATCCTTGTGGACTGGAACAACAACAGCAGTGGCAGTAGCAGCAACAACAATAGCAGCAACAACGACATGAAGATGGTAGCCAATCAGTACACACAGTTGGCACTCAGTATTTACAGATCTCAAGATTATGCTCTGAATAAGTCACCACAACCTCTCAGTTCTGCAGGTTATACAAGAGTGTACAGTAGAATCAGTAGGGTTCAACAATAACAGCAGTAACAACAACAGCAAGATATACAATCAAAGACTGACATTCTGACTTTCTGCATATGAAGGTTATAGGTAAGACGATTCATGTAGAATGGCTTGCCTCGCTTCAGAGGTCACAGATAGTCAATTTTGTAGAATTTTCTGCCCTGGTCATGTGGGAGTGCTGGGGAATGAACAGGCTGATAAGCTGGCAGGTAAGGCGCCTCTCTGTGATAGATTACCTATGGATAAGGGAAAGGTGGTCGGGCTCCTGTGGAACCAGGTGGAGAAAGCGGAGGAACAGACTGAGAACCCGTATGTGGAGAGAATAATAATCCCTTGACTCATAATGTACTGTTCCTTTGTTTGATTACGTAATAATAATCCCCTGATTCATACTGTACGCTTCATTTGACTGATTACATAACAATCCCTGACTCATACTGCAATACTGCACTCTTCATTTGACTGATTACATAATAATCCCTCGACTCATAAAATACTGTTCCTCTGCCTGATTACGTAAAAATCCCTTGACTGATACTGTACTCTTCATTTGATTGATTACATAATAATCCCCTGACTCATACTGTACTCTTCGTTTAACTGATGACATAATAATCCTTTGACATATACTGTACTGTTCCTTTGACTGATTACATAATAATCCCCTGACACATACTGTACTGTTCCTTTGACTGATTACATAATCTTCTCCTGACATTGAAAGTAATTCTGTCTCTTTCACTCGATATTACCGCCACCAAACTCAAAGCATCAGTAGTAGATCACAAGGACATACGATAGCTGTAATGTCTTACAAGGAAGTTACTCATACTTTTTGCTTCTGATCTCCAGAGGCATCACTCTCAAGAAGCTAGTGAAGAAACAGCACTACGTGAAAAGGCATCCTCCATCATCCGCTTATCCTTGTGTGTGATGAGCGCTGCCAACCTGTCCTTAGCATCTGCACAGTGGTATGTGTCTGCCCTGAGTGAAGCTCAAAAGAAGGCATCACAGTTTAAGGTACTTTAAGTTTTCTAAACATCCCGGCTTCTTCATGCTTAGCTTCACAAGACTAAATGAACCAAAACAGTATTATCCGCCATATTTTGCTGCACTTTTTCAGGGTAGTTGCATATCCTTTAAAGGATGTTGCAGTCAATCCCAGCATTTTTGGGCAGTTTTTGTGATTTATTTTTGGCAAGTTTACATTCTGTAGTTTGCTATTGCTTTCTGAATGATTTGCACTCGCACCATTGTATGAAAACCAACGTAATGTGGTCTTATGTCACATTGTCCGCAGCTGTTTTTTGAACAGAATATGCAGGACTACAAATTGCATCAGTAAAGAGCTGGCAAAAGGAACACACTTGGCAACACACTAAATAAATAAATTACAATGTCCTTTGCAGGACATTGCAGTCAACCCCAGTCCTTAATTTAGACAATTTTACATTCAGTAGTGTGTTTTATTTTGAATGAGAAGACAACATAGATATCCAAATGACCAGCACTAAGTCACCATGAGAAGAGGAAGTTTAAGCGTGTTAAACCTTTCAGCCATGGTGACCTTTCAGGTACACACTATAATTAAATATGCAAAAACCCCGCCTTGTTTATTGCACACCACCTGTGGACTTTGTCACATATTCAACACAGAACATGCTTTCCACGTGCTGCATTTCATGAACAAAACTCATGCTTAAATGTGCTGAAGCTGCTGCCATATATTGCCAAAAGCCTCCACTGTGGAAGCGTAAAAAATGGTGAATTTACAGCTACCTTAGTAACAATAGCCGGCTTTGTGGTGAAGGTGTTACAAACGCAGTAACAAACTGTCATCTATGAAGACATCGAGGTGCCAGTGACATTATAAGATACTGCTGAGTGCCAACAATTTTCAGTTAAAATTAATTCTTATCGTTACAGGTCAGCATTGAGGGTCCTTGTGTTAATCTTCCAGATGCCCTTTACCAGTATGCAGAAATGGGCAGTGAACATGTGCTGTTCCCTCACACATCAAATGACCAGTCAGTTCTCTCGGTGCTGTCCAGCTTCAGGGATCTGTGTTCAGTCGTTTGGCTGCTGCATGCTCGTGACAAGCTTTCACTGGCCTTGCGCTCCAGAGAGAAACATTTGAATCTTGTAAGTGAATCATGAAATTTATCATGAACAAGAAATCCCCTAAGGCTTCAGGGATGTTGTTTTTAAGAAAAATGCTGAAAATTCCTTGGGCAGCTAAAATGAGTAATTTAAATGTTCTGAGATAGGCTGAAACACAAAGGGATTACCTCTTACAGTAGTATCGGCCATTGTATGATGTTTTACAAAATTATCTGCAATGGGATTAACTTATAAAGCAGTTTATGTCATGGGGTTATCTTCTATAATAGTATCTGTCTTGAGATTATGTTTACTATAGTATCTGCTACGGAATTACATTCTGCAGCAGTATCGACCATTGAATTATGTTTTACAGTAGTATCTGCAATGGGATTACAGACAGACCGACACACACCCCTGTCCACACATACATTTATATACACACATGCATACAGACAGACCAACACACACCGTTGTCCACACATACATAGATATACACACACATGCATACAGACAGACCGACACACACAGACAGACAGACATGATGATAAGCCTTCTTGCATGTAGCTGGTATGCACTTTCTAGATTTCACCTGTATACACAAGTGTTTGTAGAATGACTGCTGCATAAACAATCCATTTGGCAGTGAACACCATGGGGTTACCACATAAACAATCCATTTGGCAGTGAACACCATGGGGTTACCACATAAACAATCCATTTGGCAGTGAACACCATGGGGTTACCACATAAACAATCCATTTGGCAGTGAACACCATGGGGTTACCACATAAACAATCCATTTGGCAGTGAACACCATGGGGTTACCACATAAACAATCCATTTGGCAGTGAACACCATGGGGTTACCACATAAACAATCCATTTGGCAGTGAACACCATGGGGTTACCACATAAACAATCCATTTGGCAGTGAACACCATGGGGTTACCACATAAACAATCCATTTGGCAGTGAACACCGTGGGGTTACCACATAAACAATCCATTTGGCAGTGAACACCGTGGGGTTACCACATAAACAATCCATTTGGCAGTGAACACCGTGGGGTTACCACATAAACAATCCATTTGGCAGTGAACACCATGGGGTTACCACATAAACAATCCATTTGGCAGTGAACACCATGGGGTTACCACATAAACAATCCATTTGGCAGTGAACACCATGGGGTTACCACATAAACAATCCATTTGGCAGTGAACACCATGGGGTTACCACATAAACAATCCATTTGGCAGTGAACACCATGGGGTTACCACATAAACAATCCATTTGGCAGTGAACACCATGGGGTTACCACATAAACAATCCATTTGGCAGTGAACACCATGGGGTTACCACATAAACAATCCATTTGGCAGTGAACACCATGGGGTTACCACATAAACAATCCATTTGGCAGTGAACACCATGGGGTTACCACATAAACAATCCATTTGGCAGTGAACACCATGGGGTTACCACATAAACAATCCATTTGGCAGTGAACACCATGGGGTTACCACATAAACAATCCATTTGGCAGTGAACACCATGGGGTTACCACATAAACAATCCATTTGGCAGTGAACACCATGGGGTTACCACATAAACAATCCATTTGGCAGTGAACACCATGGGGTTACCACATAAACAATCCATTTGGCAGTGAACACCATGGGGTTACCACATAAACAATCCATTTGGCAGTGAACACCATGGGGTTACCACATAAACAATCCATTTGGCAGTGAACACCGTGGGGTTACCACATAAACAATCCATTTGGCAGTGAACACCGTGGGGTTACCACATAAACAATCCATTTGGCAGTGAACACCATGGGGTTACCACATAAACAATCCATTTGGCAGTGAACACCATGGGGTTACCACATAAACAATCCATTTGGCAGTGAACACCATGGGGTTACCACATAAACAATCCATTTGGCAGTGAACACCATGGGGTTACCACATAAACAATCCATTTGGCAGTGAACACCATGGGGTTACCACATAAACAATCCATTTGGCAGTGAACACCATGGGGTTACCACATAAACAATCCATTTGGCAGTGAACACCATGGGGTTACCACATAAACAATCCATTTGGCAGTGAACACCATGGGGTTACCACATAAACAATCCATTTGGCAGTGAACACCATGGGGTTACCACATAAACAATCCATTTGGCAGTGAACACCATGGGGTCACCACATAAACAATCCATTTGGCAGTGAACACCATGGGGTTACCACATAGGACACTGTCTACCATGGGGGTTTCACATTTTACCTTTAGTACGGTGCTGTGTTTTTGTTGTTGTTGTTGATTGCGTTGTTTTTGTTTTAATCTATATTTATCAGGGACTTGATGTAGAGAACAGTGAGCAGTGGCTGAGAGAGTGCTTCCTGACGTTGCAGTGGGCTGTCCATATGGTTACATTTAGCCGGTTCCTGTCCGACGAAGCCAGCATTTACAAAGTAATCCTGTTACCGATTTATTAATATTGTCACCCATGTCTTGACTGCCAGCATGTTCTTCATATTTATTTTGTCTTTAATGTATTTTGTTTATTCTAACCTTTTCATTCATTCACTGAATTATTCATTCATGTATTTGTGCACTGACTGACTGACTGACTTACTGACTCACGCACGCACACATTCACACACACACTCATGCACTCACTCACTCACTCAATCCATCATGTATGCATGCATTCACTCACTCACTCACTCATGTATGCATGCATTCATTCACTCACTCATTCACTCACACCATTTATTCCCTGCCTGCATCATTGCTTATTCATCTGTCCAGCCAACCCATTGATTGATTGATTGATTGATTCATTCATTCATTCATTCATTTATTCATTCATTCATTCATCTTCTTGTATTGTTTTCATTTTGGCATACTTATTTATGAGGGTTTGGAGAGCACTGTAACAACCAAAAACAGCCAATTTGTTAGAGACAGATTGAAAACTGTAAATCTGTCCGTCAAGTCATCATCATCATAAAGTGAGATACATTGCATGAATTCATCAATTCTTTCACATAATGCATCTAATTTTGACAGTCACTTTTAGGTTTGTCTCCCCAAGTTTTTGTCTGTCTCCTGTCTACCTGCCTGGCCGCAGGTATACCCCTTTGTCTGGTCACTTCCCTTGACCTGTCCAGCTGGTGGGAACCCTGCCTGTAGCTAAGACATGGAAGAAGATATGCTTGAAATGAATTAATATAAATTCAACGAAGTTTGGATTATCATAGTGCTTTTTTTAAACCTCCTGCCTGATTTTAGGAGATCTGGGAAAGTATCCTTTGACATATCAATGTTGTAATTCTTATATATTTATCTTGCATGGACAATGGACATGGACAATGAATAGACAGTTTGAGAGTAGGATTGAGGCTTTAGACATGTAGTTATATAGAACAACAATCAAAAATAGAGAGCATATGTTGGATTTCCCCCCCAGGACATGCTGGTGTGGTGGGAAACGAGCAGGCGGACAGATTGGCTGGGTGTGTACTGCTGGGTGAGGTATTGGTGCACGATAAGGCAGATGTGATCGGGGCCTTAGGGATCATGTGCATAGTGCAGAAGAACAGATAAATCATAATGGCCTGGCAATAATTGTGCTGCAGAGAATGACAAGAAGATCTGGCCAGCATGCAGGACTCCTATAAAAGGCCAGAAGGACACATAATCAGACACATAAATTTGTATGGGGTGATGATGATGATGGTGGTGGTGGTGATGATGGGGATGATGATGATTATGACGATGATAGCATGAACTAAGAATGAGACACATTATCTTTGTTGACTGTGTGGTTTAAAGTTGTCTTTTCTATGGCAATGCTTTTCAGGTGATCCTATCTTTGCTGATGGATTTCCCAGCCACCGAGGATGTTGCTGATGTGTTGGCTGAGTGTATGTATGATCTGGAGAACTTACACCCGGAGGTACAGGAGAGGCTGGACCGCTTGTTGAATACCTGGCAGGTATGTACATGTGGGAGCTGCGGCAGTGACCAGCACACTTGCCTGTATGCCCACTGGCCATTGGTTTGAATTCATATCGGGGCAGATTTTTCCAATTGAACTGGGTTCTCAGGTCGACCTAGTCTACAATGGCTGCCAGGAAACGTCTTTGGAACCAGACTAGAGGTCACCAGGGTCAGTTGGTTAAGAGTGCTTGCTTTTAGACCTCTGGTTTGCTAATGATGAGGTAGTGGGTTCGATCCTTACTGTGCTCAAATTTAAAGCAAGCAAACAAAAAATTGAAAGAAATTGAAAAAATTGAACTGACCACATACCCGGGAAGGTAATCCGGTCAACAAATGTCTGAGTAGTTGGATGTGTCGGCCGAAAAGTGCAAATATCGCAGCTCTGCTGTAAACAGGCACAACGCAATTATGTCTAAAACAACATTCCGGACAAATGCAGAAGAAGAAGAAGATACTAATCACGTCACCTGTCAGGAGTCATTTGGTCTAAAAGTCGCTTAAAAATCAGCAGGGTCAGCGTCATTGCACCAGGTTTTATCCCATATGGCTCAGTCTCTTTCCGCGGCATGGAAAGCGTCGCACAAAGCACGAACTCCGTAGCTCTAGCTATGACCCACAGGAGTCTCCGAAAAATTTCACTCATGAACCGAATCGAACCCACAACCTTCAGAGCCCTAGTCAAACAGCTTGACCACTTCACCACAGAGACTCCTGAATTGAGTCAAAAGACCCAATTGGTCTAAAAATATGAAGCAAGCACCATATACCCAACACATCTCAGGATGTATGAAAAGTACTACTTACATTTACTGACTTGTATGTACACATACTTATTTTACTTCTCCTTCTCGTCCTCCGCATTCTAATAATTTTCCTCTACATACAATATCCTCAGTCAATCAAGTGTTGTTACAGTGTAGATCAGCTGTAGTGAAACTCAAGCACTGTCTGTCTCTCACCTTGACTGTGCACTCTTGCTGACTGATGTTTCTCCATTTCTTGATGTTATACAGGGTGTTTGAATAGTCTCACTACACTTTGTATGTAGAACACATTTGAAAAATTCATTCTTCCGTTGATAACACCATTCTGTTTGGTGTGCAAAGAATTACTCCAGCAGACGACAGCCATTCACTGCATATTGCTTCATGATGGACTGAGGAGGACAAGTTTTGATGACATCATGTACTTAATTTTTCACATTTTTTCTACATACAAAGTGTAGTGAGACTTTACAAACACCCTGTATTCCCACTTGCATACCTCTTGCTCACCAGCCTTCAAATCCTCTCCAGTTGTGTTTTTACAAGAGCTTTATGTCTTAATTTGGCTGAAGTATTTCACTTGTGTTATTTCTTTCTTTCATCAACTCTCTTTTCATTACCATGGTCAGTCCTCCTTTTGTTAGCCAGTTAGTGTTTGTCCAGGATATCCTGTGGTAATGGCATCCGTCTTCTCCAAATATCTTGCTATCTGAAACAATCCAGGATATCCTGGGCAATGGCATCCTCCTTCTCCAAATATCTTGCTATCTGAAACAATCCAGGATGCCCTGTGGCAATGCTTCCGCCTTCTCCAAATATCTTGCTATCTGAAACAATCCAGGATGCCCTGTGGCAATGCTTCCGCCTTCTCCAAATATCTCGCTATCTGAAACAATCCAGGATGCCCTGTGGCAATGCTTCCGCCTTCTCCAAATATCTCGCTATCTGAAACAATCCAGGATGCCCTGTGGCAATGCTTCCGCCTTCTCCAAATATCTCGCTACCTGAAACAATCCAGGATGCCCTGTGGCAATGCTTCCGCCTTCTCCAAATATCTCGCTATCTGAAACAATCCAGGATGCCCTGTGGCAGTGCTTCCGTCTTCTCCAAATATCTTGCTACCTGAAACAGTCCAAGATGTCCTATGGCAATGCTTCCGCCTTCTCCAGATATCTTGCTATCTGAAACAATCCAGGATGCCCTGTGGCAGTGCTTCCGTCTTCTCCAAATATCTTGCTATCTGAAACAATCCAGGATGCCCTGTGGCAATGCTTCCGTCTTCTCCAAATATCTTGCTATCTGAAACAATCCAGGATGCCATGTGGCAATGCTTCCGTCTTCTCCAGATATCTTGCTATCTAGACAATCCAGGATGCCCTGTGGCAATGCTTCTGCCTTCTCCAAATATCTTGCTATCTGAAACAATCCAGGATGCCATGTGGCAATGCTTCCGTCTTCACCAAATATCTTGCTATCTAAACAATCCAGGATGCCCTGTGGCAGTGCTTCCGTCTTCACCAAATATCTTGCTATCTGAAACAATCCAGGATGCCCTGTGGCAATGCTTCCATCTTCTCCAAATATCTTGCTATCTAAACAATCCAGGATGCCCTGTGGCAATGCTTCCGCCTTCTCCAGATATCTTGCTATCTGAAACAATCCAGGATGCCCTGTGGCAGTGCTTCCGTCTTCTCCAAATATCTTGCTATCTAAACAATCCAGGATGCCCTGTGGCAATGCTTCCGTCTTCTCCAAATATCTTGCTATCTAAACAATCCAGGATGCCATGTGGCAATGCTTCCGTCTTCTCCAGATATCTTGCTATCTAGACAATCCAGGATGCCCTGTGGCAATGCTTCCGTCCTTCACCAAATATCTTGCTATCTGAAACAATCCAGGATGCCATGTGGCAAGTGCTTCCGTCTTCTACCAAATATCTTGCTATCTGAAACAATCCAGGATGCCCTGTGGCAGTGCTTCCGTCTTCTCCAAATATCTTGCTATCTGAAACAATCCAGGATGCCCTGTGGCAGTGCTTCCGTCTTCTCCAAATATCTTGCTATCTGAAACAATCCAGGATGTCCTGTGGCAATGCTTCCGTCTTCTCCAGATATCTTGCTATCTGAAACAATCCAGGATGCCCTGTGGCAAGTGCTTCCGTCTTCTCCAAATATCTTGCTATCTGAAACAATCCAGGATGCCCTGTGGCAGTGCTTCCGTCTTCTCCAAATATCTTGCTATCTGAAACAATCCAGGATGTCCTGTGGCAGTGCTTCCGTCTTCTCCAAATATCTTGCTATCTGAAACAATCCAGGATGCCCTGTGGCAATGCTTCCGTCTTCACCAAATATCTTGCTATCTAAACAATCCAGGATGCCCTGTGGCAGTGCTTCAGTCTTCTCCAAATATCTTGCTATCTGAAACAATCCAGGATGCCCTGTGGCAGTGCTTCCGTCTTCTCCAAATATCTTGCTATCTGAAACAATCCAGGATACCCCGTGCCAGTGCTTCCATCTTCTCCAAATATCTTGCTATATAAACAATCCAGGATGTCCTGTGGCAATGCTTCTGTCTTTTCCAAATATCTTGCTATATAAACAATACAGGATGCCCTGTGGCAGTGCTTCCGTCTTCACCAAATATCTTGCTATCTGAAACAATCCAGGATGCCCTGTGGCAGTGCTTCCGTCTTTACCAAATATCTTGCTATCTGAAACAATCCAGGATGCCCTGTTGTAGTGCTTCCGTCTTCTCCAAATATCTTGCTATCTGAAACAATCCAGGATACCCTGTGGCAGTGCTTCCATCTTCTCCAAATATCTTGCTATCTAAACAATCCAGGATGTCCTGTGGCAATGCTTCCGTCTTCTCCAAATATCTTGCTATCTGAAACAATCCAGGATACCCTGAGGCAATGCTTCCATCTTCTCCAAATATCTTGCTATATAAACAATCCAGGATGTCCTGTGGCAATGCTTCCGTCTTCTCCAAATATCTTGCTATATAAACAATACAGGATGCCCTGTGGCAGTGCTTCTGTCTTCACCAAATATCTTGCTATCTGAAACAATCCAGGATGCCCTGTGGCAGTGCTTCCGTCTTTACCAAATATCTTGCTATCTGAAACAATCCAGGATGCCCTGTGGCAGTGCTTCCGTCTTCTCCAAATATCTTGCTATCTGAAACAATCCAGGATACCCTGTGGCAGTGCTTCCGTCTTCTCCAAATATCTTGCTATCTAAACAATCCAGGATACCCTGTGGCAATGCTTCCATCTTCTCCAAATATCTTGCTATCTAAACAATCCAGGATGTCCTGTGGCAATGCTTCCATCTTCTCCAAATATCTTGCTATATAAACAATCCAGGATGTCCTGTGGCAATGCTTCCGTCTTTTCCAAATATCTTGCTCTCTAAACAATCCAGGATGCAGAGGAAATGATGTGCTGGGGTCTAGGATTATACTGACTAGACCTCTCTTCGCTTCCACTGGGCATCCTGGGTAGACTTTGGCCTGACTCACGAAAGGAGGATGAAGCCTGTTCACCACCAGTTACTACCAGTGTGAATCAAGCAAGTTTGCTGGTCTTTTTTCTTAGAAAACTGGACAAATGAAGGACCTTTCTGTCTTCTTATCCTATGGCTGTAAGATGTTGAGTGTATCCTTGTGATGTTTGTGGCTTTTTCTTTTTTCCTGCATTACAACATAGTTGATTCCCATACTGGCTGCCTGTGATGTTATTAACATTTGTCTGTGAAATTACATTTTGTTTTTAAAATTGAAAAACAAGACTGACAATTGTGACCAAGAATACTAAACATGCTACTGTAGTTATTCTCAATGCATTGTTCTATCCAGAGAATAATCCTGGCCCCAGAAGCTGAGAGAAAACCAACTGGGGACACAGATGATGGAGGAGTCTACAGTCCAGGGGTGTTTCAACATGCCAGTCCCAGAGGCAAGAGCCTCAGCGTCTACTATCACAAAGAGTGTATGGTTAGTAGTTATGGCTTCCTTGCTTTATGTTCACCAGAATCTTAAGGTATAATTCTAAAGCAAGGAATTGGGATGCAGAGGCTCTGTCTGATATGTGCCTGGATCTGGGTTTATAATGACTGCGGTTTCCCTGTATCCCCACAAAGGCATCCTATGAAGACACTAGTCTTGGCTAACGAAAGGAGGATTGACCATGGTGTCCTTTATGATGAAGCTTGCCAAGACTGCAAGAGAGTCATGACAATTCCCCAGGATGATGAAAGATAATCATCTCCCAGGTCTTATACTAACCTCCAGGAGAGGCTTGGATTGAGTGTTTGTTGCTTGTCTACCTGGACTGAAACCAGTTCTTCAGATTGTTTAAAGAGGAATAGCTTAGATCTATAGGGGTTATAGAATAACACAAATGGTACCAAGAATCATATGCACCGGGACTCTGGTGCAGAGCTCACCTTCCCCTCTCCAAGCTCAGAAATCGGTGGGCTGAGCAAGACCAGTACAGGAACTTCACTTCTGTGGAGAAGCATATTAGGATGTAACCAGAAATTTAAAAAAGTCTTAAAAGTCGAGAGGATCGACTTCATTGCCCTGGGTTTTATCCCATATGGCTCAATCTCTTTCCGCAGGGCGGACTGCTGAAAGCATCGCACAAAGCACAAAACTCCGTAGCTCCAGTGACAACCCCCAGGAGTCTCCAAGAAAAATGCAATCGTGAACCGAAAAAAGTAGCCTGGAATCGAACCCACAATTTTGGAAGCACGAGGCAAACGGCTTGACCACTTCGCAACGGAGACTCCCAAACCAGGTCATGAATCAGCATGACACATACAGACTGGCTGGGACCAGGCCATGGTCGGTGATGCTTCCTCCACAGGCTTTAGGTATTTTGTTGTCAAGACTCTAACCTAATGCACAGAGGGATTTCAGGGACTATTTACTGCCTGCCTGCCTGCCTGCCTCCCTTCCTGCCTGCCTGCCTTAAAGAGACTGACAGATAAAATATTCCCCCCCCCCCCCCCCCCCCCCCCCCCCCCCCCCCCCCCCCCCCCCCACCCATGGAAGGTTAACCCGGTCAACAAATGCCCGCAGAAGTCGGATGTGTCGGCCTAACGGCGCAAGAACGCAGCTCTGCTGTAAACAGGCACAACGCAATCACATCCGAAAAAAAACTCCGGATGAACGAAGAAGAAGAAGAAATATTGCCCTCATGGTAAACAGATTAACAAGAAGTTGAATTTGTCAGCTTGGCTAAAACACAATCACAAGTAACAATGAGGAAAGGCCAGATGGAGACATAATCAGACAGCTACTGGTACCATTAGTATTGGGACTCTTCACTGGCTGTTGCAGATGAGGATGGAGCACGTATGGGAATGTCCCGAGTGTTGTGATGTCGGTTCTGGACTCAGCTCAAGTAACAGAATGTGAGTTGTGGCTAGAGCCTTCATCAGTATATAAACAACAAACATTGATACAACTACATAAAAAATGTACAAACATGTCTCAGCTGATGTGAAACCATCATTGACACAGTTGTGCACCCTGCCTAGGTTGTGTTGTCAAATGAAAACACGCTGCCAACATGTCAGCTGACCAAACTGTGACAGGAAAATAAGATTGGGAAGGGGGGGGGGGGGGGAGAAAGGCCAATCACAATCCTTAACTTATAAGTGGTCTAGGCAGAATGAAAGAGAAAACGGGGGAAGATCATGGGTAGAGTCAGGTGTTCTCTATTCTAATGAAATGGGTAAAAAGTGTTGTGAAGCATGCAAAAGATTAAATCAATAGAGAACAATTTAGACTTGTTAAGTTAAGGCAGCTTTATATATGTCTGCCCGCCTGTCTGTCTGTCTGATATAAAGATACTGACAGATAAAATATTGTCCTCTTTGGTTAATAGTTGTGACATATTTGTGATGGAAGTTTGTTCATTTTAGGAATGATTTGTTACTTTCAGATTATGGACAAGGTTATAAAGAAAAAGAAACAGTTCTTTGGTTCATATGAAGAATTTGTCTTCGATGAAATCAGTGATGATTCTAAGAAATTGACGTCCAAACTGAATATCGGCTCTCGTCCGTTTGAAACCAAGAGACTTTACATAGAGTTTTTGGACACGTTTGTCTCGATTAGCTTCAGTCATGTATTGGATTCAGTTTCCGACAAAAATAACAGCTCCAGCCTACCAATGTTACAGATGTTTTCTATAGATATTGTTAACAGAGAAATTATGAACTTTATTCAGGGAAAATCCGGCTCTGCACACAAAAAGCAGGAAGGACTTTCCGTGTTCTCCGGTGCTTCACAAGCTTTATCCAGGGCATCAAGCCGAGAGAGGATTCAATCTCCTGCAAGGAAAAACCAGGAGAAACTGGTTCGGCCTGTTCCAGGCAGGGGGTATGGCCGAGAAATGATGAATATCATGGGGAAGAAAGAACAGAATGTGCAAACTGGTAGTTCTAGGGGTTTGTTTCGAGGGATGAGTGTGGTGGATTCACCATCAGAGAGGAGTTATGCTCCTGTAAGAAGGTATGTATTATCATCTCATTGTTACAATCATCATTACCATGTTCTTGGGCACTATCTCATTGTCACCAGTCTTGGATCAGGCCTGTGTTAAGGGCAGAGGTGTTTCCAAGGCACCAGGGCCGGGTTATATACTAGCCAAGACCTATTGACGCGGCCTCGTCGAGCGTCCTGGGCAACAGGTCCCTTTCGGGGTCCTGGCTAAAGTCATTAGGATCGCCGATTCCTCTGAAGCCAGAGAGTGTCTGCCTGTACAGCGAGGAACCACCAGTCTGCACACCAATAAGCCAGACGAGACAACGGATACTCACCGCAAACCTCAGGTCCTGTATGACATCACACTGATGTTGGACAACAGGATGCCTTCATCCGACATACAGGACTTCACGTTGGAGCTCAAGCCAACGAACACAAGCAAGCAAGGCCTGTGTTCTTGCCCCTATTACGCCATTTGGCCAAGCCTGTATTCCCTTGCTCATTTGCCACCTGTCATGAAGTTTTCAAGTTTATTTCTGCACATAATCTGCCCAAACATTTCTTGACTGTCTGCATCAATTTCTCAAATAAATTTACAGTTTTCATTTATTTCTTGTAGGACTTTCTCAGGTGTTTTTCTATCTGTCCATGGACTCTTTGAATTTTGCTGAGAAACCACATTTCCACTGCCATTAGAAGTTTCTTGGCTTTAAAACTGTTAAAATAAGCTAAATGTAATCTTTTGGCACATTATTCAGTGTGAAGTGTTGGAACATCAAAAATACATCATGAGTTGAGAGTGCTCTGTTCCCTTCCTCACCACCTGTTTTCCTAAAGTTTGAACAGATGTACTAAGTTACATAATTAGTATGTGAGGTGAGCAGTGTAATTTGTCAACACCTTTTCTTTTGAAAGTTAGAACATCACATATACTAGATCATATACTTATAAGGTGCATGTCCAGAGCCTTTCCTGACCATTTTCCTTCCTAAAGATAGAACATCATATTTACTTGATCACATAATTATGAGGTGAAATGACTAATTCTCTTCCTCACCACTTGCTTCTGAAAGATAGCGAATCACATATACTAAGTCACATAATTATGAGATTTGGTATGAAAGGCAGCAGAAGAAGAGGAAGGGAAGAAGAAAAAGAGGAAGAAGAAGAATGAGGAGAAGAAGATGAAGAGGAAGAAGAAAAGAAGAAGAGGAAGTAGAAGAAGAATGAGAAAAATAAGAGGTAGAAGAAAGAAACGCGGAAGAAGAAGAGGAAGCGGATGAAAAGAAGAAGTAGAAGAAAAGATGAAGAGGAAGGGCAAAAAAAAGAAGTAGAAGAGGAATGAGAAGAAGAAGAGGTAGAAAAAGGAGAAGAGGAAGAAGAAAAAGAAGGAGAAGAATAAGAGTATGTGAGTCTAGAACTCTAGACATACATTTTGATTCTTGCCAGTGTTATGGAGTTCATAATATTTTCCTGGTGTGATCTATGGGAGAAGACTGAGACACTTACTGAGATATCCATGTGCAATGAGATTGATCCTTAACCAAAATCACACTAGGTGAAGACTTCATGAGATGAGTTAACAGTTCTCAGTTTCATTATATTCTCATTCTTTGGCTGAGATTTCATAGTTTAGTGCATTACCATGAAGCTGTGCCCTAGTTTTGAACCAGTAATCGTAACCCTCATCATCATCATGTGCTGTGCCAATAAGCGTGGTTTGCGATGTTTTGCCATCTCACACGATCACCAGAGTCGTGAATCAGCTCTGAGTTCTTGTCTCGACCATACCACATGGCCAAGCCATCCTGGTATTTTCTTCTCTGCATTCTCCTTGTTCTTTTCCCTTAAATCTCGCCAGTTGTCACCAAGTTCTCCAATTTATTTCTTCTCATATCGTGCCCAAAAAATTGTGACTGTCTACGCCTAATTTCTCAAATCAGTTTACGGTTTTTATTTGTTTCTTGTAGGTCATGGGTTTTTCTGTCTGCCCATGGTATTCATTGCATGTTCCTCAGAAACACATTTCCACAGCCATCAGATATTTTTCAGCTTGTCTGCTCATTGTCCACGCTTCACATCCATACAAAAGTACAGGTTATAACCCTGGAGCTAGGTTATTTATATGTCCTTGACATTTGAACATATGTTAATGATAATTTATTGCGTTGACTATTTACCACAGAACCTCTGACCCCAGATGATTTGGAAGCAGTCCATCTTGTGTTGATTTTCAACAACTGTATGAGCATTGGTTGTTCAGAAAGCAATAACAGACTACTGAATGTAAACTTGCCTTGTAAATTACAAACAGCCAACAAATGCTGGGGTTGATTGCAACATCCTGTAAAGGACATGCAGCTAGCTTAACTGTTTACTCACTTTACCTTCTTCTTCCACACATTATATTAATTTGTATATCAGGTATGACAGTGAGCCAGTTCTAGATGACCTCGATAGTTTTGATGGATCTGAACCACAACCTTCACCTGACAACAGAAGACGAAAGCAAAGTTTGACAGAATTCACTTCCAGTTTCTGGCGATCGGAAGAGAACATTTACCCTGGTAGCAATAAAAGAGACCAGGACAAGCCTTCATGGTCACTAATTGTGAGTTTTGGCAAGAAGTACACAGTGCTACAACAGATGGTTGAGTGGTTAGAGCTGTGGGGTAGTAAATCTCACAGCTTGGGAGCCCCTGGTCGTGAGAAGATCCTTGATATTATGGTGAGTATATGCAGAACATTTGTTTCAGTGTTAGGTTTTTCTTTTGTCATGATGCCTTTCCTGCCTTATTTGGCTTGAGTATAGTTGGTATGCGTATACTGTCCACGCATGCATATACTGTCCACGCATGCATATACTGTCCAGGTATGCATATACTGTCCAGGTATGCATATACTGTCCACGCATGCATATACTGTCCACGCATGCATATACTGTCCAGGTATGCATATACTGTCCACACATGCATATACTGTCCACGCATGCATATACTGTCCAGGTATGGACATACTGTCCAGGTATGAACATACTGTCTAGGTGTGCACATACTGTCCAGGTGTGCACATACAGTCCAGGTATGCATATACTGTCCACGCATGCATATACTGTCCACGCATGCATATACTGTCCAGGTATGCATATACTGTCCAGGTATGCATATACTGTCCACGCATGCATATACTGTCCACGCATGCATATACTGTCCAGATATGCATATACTGTCCACGCATGCATATACTGTCCACGCATGCATATACTGTCCAGGTATGGACATACTGTCTAGGTGTGCACATACTGTCCAGGTGTGCACATACAGTCCAGGTATGCACATACTGTACAGCACCTGAGATGATGACACACCGGGTTCAAGTATCGGGTATCAATGCATAGGCTATTGGGAGGTCAGTATGGTCAAATGAATAAGAACATGTGCTCTTAAACTTCCGGTGTGCTGATGATGAGGTAGCTGTTTCAGCCTCTACACAAGTCAGTTAAACTAAAATGTTGACTTCCTGTCTTTGATTTGGGGATGTAAATTACAAGTACCTCAGAAGTTGGAATGAGTTCGCCTGATGGCAATTGACACTGGTAATAGGGAAAGATAATCCACACGCAAAAATCAGTCCAGTGCAATAGAAGTAGTAGCACGTGTGTGGCCTACGCTTAATTAAAAGTGAGCGAACACGAAAACAAAATAATAGGATTTTTTTTTTTTAAGCATATCCTTTACAGGACTTAGCTGTCAACAGCAGCATCTTTCAGCTGTATGTTGATCTCTTGGCAAGATTACGCTCAGTAGTTTGCCATTGCTTTCTGAGCGGCCGGCTCAGTATCCCGCAAGTCACGAGCGGGGGTCGAACCTACTCAGCTCTCGCTCCGCTACGAGACTCTGCGTGATAAACGGGATTACAGAGAGAAAGTGTTGTAACCCCACAGCCAGAGAGACCGGCAAATAATAGGATACTGAAGTGATTAAAGAAGGTAAAGGTAGACCCATAGCAGTTACTGCCACTGGGGTGTGAAATGTTAGGGCTTCATATATTCTAGGCCTGGATATTATGAAGTAAGGTGGCCAGCTCCCTTCCTCATCACCTTTCCTTCTCAGACAGTTCTCACAATTGGTTGGTACTCTTTATTTTGAGAGTGCATCAGCCCTAGAGCTGAACTGGTTGGAAAAGAATAATACTGTTTCTGCTGGGGATTGAACCTGGTTAACTGTCATAGAAGGCAGGTGTCCTACCCACTATACCACCATGGATCTTGTGAAGCAGTTGTAATAACTTGTAATGTCTCCTGCTCCTGCTCAAGCCTACCTAACCTACTCATTGGTTAATTTGTTAATCCCAGAAATCCAAAAGTTTGATTTGAACACCAGCGGAGCATTCAGGTGGGGAAAACAGCAAGGTGAAGGCAAAATCAGATAATTCCTTCTTCTTATACCCTTACTTATCCTCATCACACCCACTTGGAATCTCCATGGCGCAGTGGTTACGCAGCCTGACTCTTGCTTCTGGGGGGGGGGGGGGGGGGGGGGGGGGGTGTTGTGCATTCAATTCCGGGCTACATCGTTTACTTCACTAGTACAATTTTCTTGAAGACTCCTGGGAGTCGTCGCTGGAGCTGTGAGTTCCAGATTTGTGTGGTGATTTCAGCATTCCACTCTGCGAAAATAAACCGAGCCATATGAGATAAAAGCCAGCACAATGAAGTCTTTGCCTTTTAAACCCTTATAATCACATTCACTTACCTCTTGTGTAGACACACTTTCTGACGAGTCTCTGCACATAGAATTGGACTTGAATTATGGTTAAGTCTTCAGGGTTGAAAAGTTCTCTCACATGGTCTGCCACATGAAAAATTGTCTTGACGTGTCACATGAAAAAATTTGTTGTTGTTGTGTCGCATGAAAAACTGTCTTATCATTGTGACATAACAAATGTGTGTTTGTGTTGACTCTGAGGTAGGCCTGTGCTCCGCAGATTTGTATTCTGTCCCCCTACTTCCTACTTGTAGCATGTCACGTCTTGCGCGCGTTGCTCGCCTGCAGCATATACACCTCGCCGTCAGGTGTGTTATAAAGAGTGTGATGGCGTTATAATGTGGCTGAATATGTTTCACGTGACTCTGTATTTGTAGTTTCGTGCTCAAGCTCTCTTTCATTCAGTTGTTCTAGAATCTCTGTAGTGGCATGTGCTGTTTCCATGACAATACGACCTAGATCTTCTGTATGTCCACATCGCGCCTCTAGGCGGCTTCGAATTGCGTGTGCATTATCCAGAACTTTGATGACACTTTATAGGAGATTTACATTGCGTGGCTGGATCTTTGCCAACAGTAACTAGGAAAATGTCGTCGTAGTAGGTGTGAGTGATGTAATATTTGGCGATACACGAGCACAACTATGTGTGGCTGTTATTAGTGGCAGTTGAGAGAGGATGAGTGAACGAAGGGCCGCAGTACGCCACGCGACATGGCCAGATTCTGTGAACCGTTGACTGTTACGTCACACTTGGCCACTGTGCAAACAGTAGTAGAAATGTCGTGCGTGCTGTTTGATGTATGGAGCTATGTGAATATAAACAAAGAGCAACAACTATGTTGTCAGTTTATGTAGTGCAAGTGAATATGATGAGTGAACCGAGGGCAGAAGGTAGCCAGCTACACGCCAGTATTCGGACCCTTTGTATACGGTTACGACACGACGTGCGCAGCTTTACAGATAATGAGTTGTTACATTGTGCGTAAAAACACCGGCATAATACTACAGACCATGGCAGGAGCAGCGATGGAGTCGACCTTCCAGACATAGCACAACGCCGGGTTGGACTTTGTAGAGATATGCGTGTTGCCATGCAGCAGGGCCCCTCTCTCGGTACTGCCTGAGTCACACCGCTCCAGTAGACAGGTAACACACCTATACATCTGAATAAAAACACAAGACAGCTGCACACGCTGCTGACGCAGCAAGCAATGCTCGTGCTGTGTGACGAGTGGAACTTCGATCCGAGACGAGTTGTCGACCAGGTAGGCTTGGCTGTGCACGCGAGCAGTAGTCAGGTCGATAATTTCCGCGCACTAGGAAGAGGTTGCACCTCCCAAGTGCACACTTTGCTGCAGCCAGTAGTGGCATGTGATGTTGGGTTGTGGTGAATGGCAGCTAACAGTCTGCGCTAACAGAGCAGGTAGACCGTGACAGTGTAGACAGTGAGCTCAGTCCATAGCTGTAGACTGACACACTCACCCCTGTAAGAGTGCAGTGCATTTGGTGGTGCTTTTCGTCCGCGTGAAATGGGTCCTCTACCACAGAAAACTAAGTCCGCAATATGTTCAGCCAAGAGAAGGTCACAGTCCAGCTCAACTAGAGAGTTCCTAGCACGGTGCTACGGGAGCATAAAGTGCAGGCACAGCGTACAGAGAAGACAGAACGTGAGAGGTCGCCGCAGGCCGGCGTCAGCAAGACTGAACCAAAGTTCATAAAATTTGAAACATCTGTTCTGCTAAAGGTATCATTCTTTTTTTTTTTTATATTCCGGGCCGCTAAAAAAAAAAGTCTGGAAGTGGTTGGAGGGGGAGGGAGGGGAACGGGGCGTGGAAGAAGATGAAAAAAAACCATGCAGCTAGGAGGTGG